>OX439004.1:17593924-17891424 GCA_949316495.1 Amphiduros pacificus | reverse complement strand
GTATTCATTTTCCGTCTTCGCCAGCCCACTGCTATTCATAGCTAAGCACTTTCACGGTCATTATTTTTACCTGGAGTCTTGCTATTGGATGTAATATTGATCTCCTTTTTATTTTTTTATTTATTCGTCTACCTAATTTCCCAGAATGTGAATTCTTATTTTTATTACCACGGGAACTGTAAACAAGTCAATTTATAATTTTCTACTTATTTCTTATATATAACTTTTCTAGTATAACTTTATGATATTTATTTTGAATATATCTTTTCAATTTAACTATTACATGATTCCTTCCGGGAAAAATATTTTTTCCTGCCAAGTAATAATCAATGAAAGAACTTTAAATGTGGTAAAATATATTTTGTAGTTATAGATTATAAATAAAAAAATCTAGTTATATTATAATATAATCTAAACAACTAATCCACTCAAATTTCCTGCAATATTCAATCCTAAGCCATGAATATACTGATACCCGACAACTCAAATAAATTTGATTCAGAAAGGCAAAAATCATTGAATAATACAATTACATTACCAGTCACATAATATACATTAACAAGCGTCTATTGCACAAAGGGCACAGATTTGAAAAAAATATAATTTAAAGGTTGAATTAAAAATCAATTATTTCCATTCCTTAATATAATGATTTAATAATTAAAGAATTGGTAATACAATGATCTAAAAATTGTAACTCAAATACATATCAAACAGATATTAAATACATATTAAATTAGCAATATCAATTGCATAAATCATCAAAAAGATGACTTTTAGAAGACAGTAATGTGGTGTCATCTAGTGGTCATTTATATTATGTGGATAACTTATGCAAATCTGAAAAAGGTTTCATGGGCACATATTCTGCTATACACATCCACTACATTATCAAGAATGCATGGTTTACATGTAGAGTGTAGATGCAGGTAAGAACCTAATTTCATAGTTTTTATGCATCAATTAAATATACTCAACTTGTTTAAAAACAGTACAAGAAGATAATTAATACTCTTTATATCATAATATGGGACTGAACCAAGTCAAATTCCTACAGTATCCTGACAAACACTGAAAGCCATCCTACTATTGTGTGTATATATAGTTCATTTTTGTAAAGTTTTCATATTATAAGGTGTACTACTTAAATCACCTATAATGTATTTGCTGTTTTCTATTACAATATTTGTATTATATATTATATATATATATATGTGTGTATAATTATACATTCACTGATTTTGCTAATATTATGCAGGAAAACCCTGCATTATATTTTTTGGTGAATACAACTGTCCTATATACCAGGCTATATATCCTGTATTTCTGCTGCTTCTCCTGCTGCTACAGAGTAGATACAAGTGTAACACTGGAACAGCTTCATCTCAGCTTAGCTGTTGCTACACTTAACTAAAGCCAATAAAATGTAGAATAACAAATGCAAGGTGGTAGGAAATGTCACACAGTTCTTGTGCCAGTATTCACATATAATATAAAAGTTAATGGCCTGTTGAGTCCACTCCACCTTGTATTTCTATCACTGTGCCAAAATCCATATAAACAAAAACATACTCTATCTGTTAAAGCCCTCTGAAACTTCATTTTCAGATATACATATGTAAACTACATATCAGTAACCACAAGAGTAAACCGGCAGGGTAAAGCATGTTAAACATTATCATCAGATATAGTTTTGCTAGAGTTCAATAGTTTACTCCTAATTACGTATGCTATGAGTAAACTTTCATATACAAGCAGAAATTGTGAAATGGTGTTTTACAACCCATTCAGCAACTATGGCTATAGTATGGCCAGGTCGACTTTTCACCAGTGTGAAAGTAACACTGCCGTCGTCCACTTATAGAACCAATCAAGGCACAGGTCCTATGCTCTAATAACTGTGATAGTGGGGCCGGTCACTTTCATATATGCCTTTAGTTTACTTCTGGTTATATATGATAAAATTCTGTAATGTGTACATATACTCCTGTTTATCAACTTTGTGTGTAAACATTTCTATACTTTTTACCTCTGGCTGTGAATGACTCGAGTTAACATCCATATACAGCATCCATATACAGCATCCATATACAGCATATGTTAAAACACTGTTTATGCACTGTGTACACTGTGTACACTGTATCATAATATGTTTGTCTCTGATTAGGTATGATATTGGAAACCTTTGTATACTGCATACTTTTAGTCTTGTTTATGTGAACTGTGAAGGTAAACATTTTTATACTTTCTAAGTTTACTTATGGTTATGTATGATATAAATTAACCTACATAAACTGGAAGTTTACGATAATTGAAGCATGATATGCACGTTGCTACTCCTTAATATTTGAAATGGTGAAGAAGTGTGGGATTGTTATCTGGTAGTAATTAAGGAAGTGTTTCTTGTGTCATCTGAGCACAACAAGGTTTCTATTAAAACTGGCAACCTCTAGCTCTTAGTTATAACTGCCTAAGGCTGATATTACAGACCATCTCTGTTAAACAGAATTATACAATGCAGAAATAGTGTTCATCACTATCAATAGCCTGCATCAATAGTGGCTCCCATTTTACCCATTATCAGTACCATATCGCATTTAGTATTCTTACAGATAAGTCAACCTTCATATTTCCATGAACCCGATGTTTTTTTAGATATTTTCACTTTGTTTAGATACTGGTAGGACTTTCAGAACAAAAATAAGTTCACTACAAGCCAAAATAATTTCAAATCTTGGATAGCAAGTGACAAGAAAGAGTATAAAATGTCTAAATCATGCCTGATGTTTGCTTACACTTTTATGGTACTATATAACATTCAGATCTCTTAGATATGTGAAATTGTGAAATGGTGTTTTTGCTTTTCAGCAACTATGGCCGTATCAGGTCGACTTTCAAGCCTTTTAACCAGTGTGAAAGTAACACTGCCGGCAGTAGGAGTTGAACCCACCACCTCCCGTCCTCAACGTATTAAACCATTAAAGGCACAGATCCTACACTCTACCAACTGTGCAGATCTCTTAGATATCTGCATGGTCTGTTCCAGAGGTTCGGTATGAAACATCACATACATTTGAAGGATAATGCCTGTTTCTTCTAGTTCTATATGTACATGCTATCAACAGTCTAATTAAACTAATTAAAAACAAAGCCATCAATAATGAAATTACAGTACTGGTAAGTCCCCACTCAAAACCATCAAGTAGCAGAATATACAATAACATAAAAACATTATTTGGCATATAAATGATAACTGCTCAAACATTAATTGACACTTTACATTTTACTATACAGGCCTTGACATTAACATTTGCGACCCACTTGTCCATCGGGCAAGTAAAATTGAAAATCTACTTGCCCTGAGATACAATTCATTTGTCTGAATAGAAAAATATCAAAACTCGAGCCAAAATACACTGATGAAATATTCCATATGTCTCAGCATCATTCTGCTGTTCATAGAAAATTCACAGGCTTTTTGACTGGTACCCGATCATTATTTATATAAAATCCAAGTAGATATTATGATGGGGACCAGATTAAGAAATGCATTCGACAACCCCCCCCCCCCCCCCCCCCCTCAGCCTACAGGGACATTCTGGCAGAACTATTCCAGATCCCAGTCACAGAACCAGTCGACTGAGAGGCAAAATACAACATACCTATCTCTACAATACAAACTGTGAAAGATATAAAAAGAAAAAATGAGAAACCAAAACTAAAGAAAACAGAAATAAATAGGTTTTAATAAAAAAAGAGTTTCTTGTTTTCGTTCCATCCCGCCAAAATCGACGGGAAAGTATTTACAAATACAACAAAAGGTACAATACAAATATGCAAATAAGAAATGGCCAGAAAACCGGCTGAGAACTCAACAAAAATTAAGGTATATATCCTACGTTTATATTACTGAAAAGAACCCATCGCTCACAAAAGAAAGACATGGGAACATAAATTTGTTTAAAAAATGGACATTCCAACCCCGCGCCGGGGGTGTACTAAGCGCAAAATAAACAAAATAGTCTGGCAGCTTGAAGGAAGAGGGTCCGTAAATTTTAAAAGAATTAATCAACAAATCAAATAGATTTGTTTTGGCCGAAAAAAAGACCACTACAAGACCACAAAACGCTAGTGTATTCGAACCAAACGCTTTTCTAAAATGTTTATATAGCTCATTTAACACTGTACGCAGCTCCCTTTGAGGGGGTCCCCATAATGAGGAAGGTCACAGTGCACCAATTCGAATCCACTGTATAATCCTATTTAAACATGCAACTTTCAAACTTCACTAAAAAATTGTTAAAATGTTTCAATTGGTCCTTTCTTATTTTTTCCTAATAGAAAAATACTGTAATATTCATTTAAAGGCAAAGAAAATATACATTCACCTAGAAAATTTTCGGCTGTGTTGGTCTCAAACCAGACCTTATGTGCAAATGCGTTTTTTTAAGGCAGACTTCATGAATATCAAATAATTTTGGAACTGCCCCCAAATTTTTAAAAAAATATTAATTAGCTTTCATTTGAATTTTCTTTCATCATTACATGTTATATTTTAAATATTTATCAAAAGATTTCCTGTCATATGCTTTGTTTGGTTTTAATAGCCCTCATCTGACAGACACCCACGCATCTGTAATATAGGTTAATCGTATTACATTTTGACCCGGATCTTATTTGTGTACTGTGACCTGAACCAGGTGGCAGTCCAAAGGATCTGAAAAAATACTAACCAAATCTAAAACTACTGTGTGCTCTGCACCCCATGTGCAAATTTGAAATTTTTGGTGTGTCTTTTAGGGTGGTTAAGGCTGTTTTTGAAGTTTTGGCCTTCAGGATGTTGAGATGGCTGTTTTTCTCTGAATGTAGTGGACTGGTTTTTGGGCATGTGAAGTTGTCAGGCAGTACTGTATCTATTTGACCTGAAAATAGTGAGTACAAAATACATCAATGATGATGTTATAACCTTTAATCACCCTATTTGACATCAATTTGATAACTTTTTGGACTTATTTGGGTGGCCGACCTAAAAATCATTTGTGAAATTCAGTGAAATTTGGAAATGTAAATGTGTCGTTTTGATAATTATCAATCATTTTCATTCTAATTTATTTGAATTTACAAATAGAGCTTATATGTGACATCACTATAACATAATTTCCAAGAATTCATATGCAAAATTAATTTTTTTTCTCAAGATTTTAGATTTTGGTGACACGTATGTGCACATTTTGCTTATTGGGACAACAAAAATTTTTTTAAAAAAGGTTGCGTTTCACCATTTTTCAATTTATTGTGATGAATTATGTTTTATTTTGTGTTTTGAAATTTGTATTTGACTTTCTTACACATAATAAGTGTTTGATTTCTTTATTTTCAAGATTTTGGTGTGTTTATAGGGCTTAACAGATATGCGGCCACCATGCCCAGTCAGTGTTCAAATCTGTGTAAGGGCTTCCAAAAAGGTATTTAAATGCATTCAGCTGGATGAATTCAAATTTGTGGATTGAGAAAGATGGCTAAATGAAAGTGCAATCATGAAAAATGTAAGAGAATCATTAATTTGTATCTGACTCTGTCATGGCAGAAGGGTCAAGTCGGCCTAAAATGATATTTTCACTCAGTGTCAATGCATCTCCCTTGTTTATACTGTTTTGTGACCATCAAACAAGTGAGATGTATGAACTACTTATGTGATTACTGGTAAATTATAACTAACATATGGCATGAGTCAGTTACCTTGTATCACTTTAAATTTCGATCACCAGCTGGATAGACAGGCACATAACCATATCTCTATATTATGGGGTCTCGGCCATCATTAGAGCCTTGTTTGGACCCATCTAATAGTTTAGAATGCACATTTCTTTGCCATTTGCCTCATTCCACTCTGTAAATATAAGAAAAATACATTTCATGACAATTTTCACAATTTTCACAAATCACTGACAAATGCTGAAGGTCACAGTGCACCAATTCGAATCCACTGTATAATCCTATTTGAACATGCAACTTTCAAACTTCACTAAAAAATTGTTAAAATGTTTCAATTGGTCCTTTCTTATTTTTTCCTAATAGAAAAATACTGTAATATTCATTTAAAGGCAAAGAAAATATACATTCACCTAGAAAATTTTCGGCTGTGTTGGTCTCAAACCAGACCTTATGTGCAAATGCGTTTTTTTAAGGCAGACTTCATGAATATCAAATAATTTTGGAACTGCCCCCAAATTTTAAAAAAAATATTAATTAGCTTTCATTTGAATTTTCTTTCATCATTACATGTTATATTTTAAATATTTATCAAAAGATTTCCTGTCATATGCTTTGTTTGGTTTTAATAGCCCTCATCTGACAGACACCCACGCATCTGTAATATAGGTTAATCGTATTACATTTTGACCCGGATCTTATTTGTGTACTGTGACCTGAGGCAATGTGACCTACAAACACCTCCGCTCCAGAGGCACCATGAGAGGAGGTACAGCAACTCAAGAGGTGCTAGCACCTCCTCTAGTTTCATATATAAACAGGATAACGCAGTCAGTCCCCATTCAACTGAAGAGAACAGGAGTGCATCCGTCCAAGATAATCAATCACAGACAAAATGGCGGCGATCACATTCATAGCTCTGTGCGCACAGTGATGATAAGTAATTTTTATTGGCTCTGGGGTATATTATTTCAAGATTACAGCACTTGCCCACCGGGCAAGTGGAAGAGAAACGTCCAGTTGTCCGGACTTGCCCTACACATGTAAAATATAGCTACGGGCAACCGGCTAATGTCGAGACCTGCCATATGTTTGGTTGCTATGAATAATGCTTTAAACTATAATTGAGTAGCATCAACTACTAATGAAGAATTAATATTTACATGAATTGAAGAATAAAATTATAATGTAATGGAACAATATACTTGTATTTTACTAG
This sequence comes from Amphiduros pacificus, assembly GCA_949316495.1. NCBI lineage: Eukaryota > Metazoa > Annelida > Polychaeta > Phyllodocida > Hesionidae > Amphiduros > Amphiduros pacificus. Next base: position 17,884,493 of record OX439004.1, on the reverse strand, counting down.
TGTGTATTATAAATTACAAAATTAAAAAAAAATAATAGTGTCAGTGGATTCTTTTTTGACATAATTCCTATACCACTTTGCTACAGAGTGATTTTGCTCTTTCAGGTCTCAAATTTTCCATCTGCCGAAATCTCGCCATATGTTCCATTAATTTTTCTGTTCGTTTGCATGTACTTAAGATATATACATACCATTTTTGTTGAATACTATAATGAATAAAAAGGCATTTACTCCATAATAATGCAAGCCATGTACTGTGCTGACCAATGTCCAACTGTCAACATTTGAATGTGTAATCACATAACTATCCCTTGTGTAAATATTCAATCTTCCTCTTTTCAAAGAGAGGCAGACCTCTTAATCCTTCAGAGACCTTGTCAATGGCAAATAACAGATACGCTTTAATGTGTTTTGTTACGATCGTGATTTGAGAAAACACCTTACAATGATTTTGATCTCAATAATGTCCTAAAAATGACAACAGAATGTTTAAGTATACAATATTGCTTACTAATATGTCTATCCGATATTACATATAAGCTCTTGGTCAGTTTCAACAAGCATGGGTCAGTCACAAAGATTGTGTTTCACAAAAACATTATACATAAGATGTATGTGAAGTGTTTTGTTTGCAATATGATGTGTCACCAACACACAATATTCATGTAAAAACACAATATAATGTGTAAGTGAGACAGGTATTACTTAGAATGATGATATTTATTTTTAATATACCTTTCAATTCAACTATTACACAACATTGTTTTATCATTCTATAAAGTTCCACATTGCTCTACATTGTTTCCATTTCTACATATTTCATGTTATTTTTTAACTTGTCCAAATAGATTAACTTGTCCAAATAGATTTATATTATATAATAATTCTTAATCCCAGTGACGTGCTGTATGTGAAAGATGTCTTTGTGGTTTTTAGTAGATAATCTATCTCTATCGTTGTCACCATGGTGATAAAGTGTGCATAGTGATTATTACATTCTTTGTGTATATGTACTGAGGTGAACCTAATTAAATGTATGCTTTATTCCAGAAATTGAGTCAAGCATAAACAAAGATCTTCATTGCGGCAGCAAAAGGATAATAAAGGACAATACATGGCGGAATCTTATCCCAAGAGAGACACGCCCATCGCCTCGATAACATCAAAGGAACCCCCATTTTTCAGCATCCAATTAACTCCAACATTGAATCAAAGAGTGGAAGAACACCAAAGACATCAATATCCGAGAAAAAGTGAAAACCCTTAAATCAAAATGTTTCCTTCTCGTTTTCAACCATGGTTATTTCCAACCCCAGATCGCAACCTTCATGAATTGGTGAAAGGTAATGACAAGTTGAGTTTGGGAATGATGCAAATCTACCTCAAGGCAAATGTCGTTGACATAGAAGAAAGAAGAACTGTTTACTTGGAAGGTCGTGATCCTACAGGAGATTTACATGAGAAAATGGACTTGATAAATGGCATTGACTATTTTAGATTGGCGTTGAGAAAAGGAGAAGATACGGAGTCAGCCATGAGGGTGGCCGCTGACCACGAGAATCAGAGGAATATAATGCGAGATTTCTACCACACGAGAGCCACGCCACTGTGGCGAGCAGCCTACACTGGCGCTCTGGATATGGTGGAACTCTTAGTGCAGCACGGGGCACATATAGAGGCAAGGGACAGTCCCCATCACTGTACTCCACTGATTGCCGCCACTGAACAAAACCATATTGAAGTTGTGAGACTTTTACTTAAGAAAGGTGCAGTGATAAACTCTGTGGACCGGACTGGGAGGACTTCTTTGTGGATCGCTGCAAATCAAGGATTCATAGATATGGTCAAGCTACTCCTTCAGTCAGGAGCTGATATTATGCTCAAAAACTCAAACCATATGACCCCTTTAATGGTGGCAGGAAGTTCAGGCCACAAAGAAATTGTTCAACTACTTCTAAAAGGTAAACTGGAAATAGATGCCAAGGATCTGTGGCATAAGACTGCCCTAAAGACTGCTTCTTCCAGTGGAAACGTGGACATTGTACAAATGTTATTGATGAATGGAGCTGACATTGAAAGCAAAGACAAGAAATTTGGACGATCAGTTGTATGGGACTCGCTGGAATCGAGCCAACTGGAAGTAGTTCAGCTTCTGCTCAACAAGGGTGCAGCAATAGAAATAAAAAACTGCTCTCGTGAGATGTACTTTGCACAGGAAATCCTAAATGGTTCCTATTCAGTGAGCAAGGAGATGGTCGTGGATATTCTGGCTAGTCATGGGTTAGATATGTCCTATGTGGACCCGTATGGCAGGTCACTGTTGATGGGGAGTCACTTCCAGCTTGGTGCTTCACTTGCTGATGATATGGAATTTATCAATAAGCGAGATACTGCTGGGCGCACAGCAGCCATATGGGAAATAATATCATGTGAGGACAGTAAACAATGTTTGGACAGTTTGTTACAACTTGTAAGGAAAGGTGCTGACCTCAATATCAGAGACATATGGGAAAATTCTGTATTGCATTTAGCCTCAGAACAAAATAAGCATTTTTTAATCTTAGATAAGCCTGTAGTAACGGATCGTTATAATTTACTTTCCAAAACCCAACATGAGAAAGAAAAAGATAAATACGATCTATCTGATTTGTTAAGGACTCTCCTGAGCATTAATGAATGTGATTGGCTGAATTCTAAAAACATCAATGGATGGACCCCGTTACACATGGCAGCCAGGAGGGGAGGGTTCACTGTGGCCAAGTTACTCCTGGAGGCGGGTGCTGATCTTGGGGCCAGAGATGTCTATGATAATACTCCGGCTGATCTGCTCACCCACAGATTCTGGCACAAAGATGAATCAGATATCTGCGACAACCTGAGACCCATTGCATATCCAACAGAGATGAGGACACTGCTGCAAGGTACCACAGAGGACCGGTGTGAGAGGTACCCCCAAGCCGTGGAACTGGTGCAGTATTACAGGATCAATGTAAAAACTGTCAACATGTAAGAGTTTGATATCATCTTTTTAAGATTAGATTTTAGAAAATTTTATAACAAACAAGTGCCTTCGGCTGGGAAAGGATGCTGTCTCTCTCTGTTGTAGCTATCTCCCACCTATGCAGCTGTCCCTCCCTTGTACAACTATCTATCTCTCTCTGTTATAACTGTCTCATTGTTGTAACTATCTCTTACCTATGCAGCTGGCTCTCCCTTGTACAACTATCTCTCAATGATGCAGCTGTCTCTCATATATGCAGCTATCTCTCAAGTATGCAGTTGTCTCTCACTTGTGCAGCTATCTATCTCTGCTGTAACTGTCTCTCGCTGTTGTAATTATCTAGCAGTATGTTGCAGCTATCTCTCAATGTTGCAGCTATCTCATTGTTGTAACTATTTCTCACTGATCTCACTTTGTACAGCTATTTTTCATTTCTCAATGCAGCTATCTCTCAGTTATGCAGCTATCTCTTATTTATACAGCTATCTCTTATTTATGCAGCTATCTCTTATTCATGCAGCTATCTCTTATTTATGCAGCTATCTCTTACTTGTGCAGCTATCTCTCACTTGTGCAGCTATCTCTCAATCGCATGATCGTGGTTGCTAAAAATATCTGCATTTCACCCTTGTAGGCCCCCTAGTGGGGCCTCAATAATTAGGTCAATAAATAGGTCAAATTACCGATGGTTGAAAACAAAGCTTTAATACAGAAATATAGGCATATTGTGGGTAATATTTCATATCTATCATAATTCTGACAAAAATGAGTGAAAACCACTCTATTCCTAATGTACAAATTGCGCAAACCATTGCATAAACTTGCAAAATAAAAGTGAAGTGGAGACTGGTCTAGCGTCCACCAGAGGGCAACGTAAAAACGCAACAGCGAGATCACACCCTCTTATCAGTGGCGAACTCGGCCAATACCACATATAGCATTTTTTTTTAAATCTCGCCACACTTCCTCTCTGATCACTTTCATGCTTTTTTTAATATATATGTAAATAGAGACAGAAAATCAGCCAGATGGATAGAATTGCATGGTTTCTTGAAAATGTATCTTTCCTCCCAATTGATTAGTACTTTGACCAGGAGTTTCAGAGGGGAAGATCAAAATTGATGGACAGATTGTAAGGAAATATCTAAAAATAACATTGAAATAAAAGATGTGTTGATAATCAGTTCTGCTATAGGATATATGTAATGGGGTTTGAGCGATATGTCCATATAATTCAAATAGTGACCTACCAAAACCTATTAATTATGAATTATTCCTAAAGAGTAACACAATACTCAATAAAATACATGTTATGTTGCAGGTCTTCTATTTTGCCATTGTTACTAGCCGATGGTCTCGGAATGCTGGACTGGGATAAGAGTAACAATATCAAACTGTGGCAACAACTTGACTTGCTCATTACACGTTTGACACAAGGAATGGATCACCTGGACCCCCGGCTACAACTGAGTCTCCAGTATGCGGGCAGTATTGCAGAAGGGACCAAGGTTGGTCTGCTGGATGAGATTGATTTCCAGCTACATATAGCTGCATTTCATGGATGTTTGCAAGTGCACCAACACGTCAATGATGGCCCAATTGATTTGAGTATCACAGACCCCACTACAGCCCACCAGTGGGAGACATTCCTTGCCACAGACAATGTTATCATGCCGGGCCAGCTGTTCTATTACATGTTTAATCTCCTCTGTCAGGTTTTGAGTGACAGAAGTATCTACATTGGCACCGATCTCTACTTTTGTCATGTAGAAATAGAATCAATGGATGTGTTCTTAGAATGGGCCCCTACAGGGCAGATGGTCAAGCTAGACCCTGCCTTCATTGTCGCTCTTCCAGACTGGATGCCCCCCAACAGCAAGCACCATGACTCTCCCCTGCTCACTGGTCTGCACCCTCCTCAAGGATGCCATGCCCTGCTTCATCCCTGGGGGTGGAAACAATCAACATTTGCTCGGGAGCAACTCATTCTCAGAACTATGCCTCTCCTCCCCAGAATTGCATTCATGACACTGAAGATATGCAAAGACGTGAAAGTGACTGGAGTCAAAACCTATGACATAAAGAATGCCCTGCTGCAGAGTCTGCATGATGTGACAGTGGCAGGTGAGGCTAAATCATCTCCACCAGATAAAGAAGCCTCGACCCACAGGTTGACTTCTGATGTGCCAAATTATGCATTGTTCAGTCGAGACATTCTGACTGAAGACCTTCTCAGCAATGTTCTTGAATACATTCTTGGCCTAGTGCAGAATCTGCACAAAGTAGAGGTAGAAAAAAAGTATTACTTTGGTTTTGGAGGGCCACATCCGAGTAGTTCTTTCTACTCATTTTATGAAATGATGCTCCATTTTGGCATAGTAACAAAGAGAGGGGAATTTGTTCTAGATATAGGTGAGGCAAAGAAGCCGACCATTATGTTAAGGAAAGAAGAGAACATTCAGTCATCATCTACTCATGTCTTGAAGAAAAGAAAAGACTTACAAAGGGGAAAATCATCTTTTGGAGGGAACGTTTCGATGAAAGAAACTCCCACAGAGAAGAATTTACCGTCAAAAGGAAAACAATCCATCAAAAACCAGCTATATAACATAGAAGATAGGGTAGATATTCTGCTAGAACATATTGACATAGCATATAAGCAAAGGCTGAACTCGGTATGTGAATGTTTCAACTGTCAACATGTGCTTACTGATAAGGACTTACCAAAGAAACAATGTTCTAAGTGTAAATTTGCAGTCTACTGTAGCAAATGCTGCCAAAAGATTCACTGGTCTCAGGGACACAAAGCTGTGTGTGCGCCATGCCTCAAAATGACTGTCCATACCTTCATTGAGGGTCTTGTCAAGTTTGACACAGATTAAACTATACTATAGTTATGCTGTTCTCAGAACAAAAGGACGGATGGTAGTCAGCATAAAAGTGAATATATTTATGTCCATATTTCTGGTAAATAAGTACTGAGGATGATGGTTAGTATTTCATAATAATAATAATAATAATAATAATAATAATAATAATAATAATAATAATAATAATAATAATAATAATAATAATAATAATAATAATAATAATAATAATAATAATAATAATAATAATAATAATAATAATAATAATAAAAATAATAATAATAATAATAATAATAATAATAATAATAATAATAATAATAATAATAATAATAATAATAATAATAATAATAATAATACTAATACTAATACTAATACTAATAATAATAATAATAATAATAATAATAATAATAATAATAATAATAAATAACAAATAACCATTTAAGCCACGGGCCGTGGCGCAGTTGGTTAGAGCGCCAGCTTACTAGCACCAGTTCCTCTGTGGTGATCCAAAGGTCGTGGGTTCGAACCCCGGCCATGCCGAGATTGAACTCATGATTCAGTTTCCCATATGAGCTGAGGCCTGTGCCAAAAGGGTTAATCCGTTGTCCTTGTAAATCTGTGACCGGGTGGGTTGTCATGTCAAGGACCTGCGACATGACAATTCAGTGAGGCAGCACTATTTCTGCTAGAAGTAGGTCTCATCACGAAATGACTGAAATAATGTTGAAAGTGATGTAAGACCCCAAAAAACAACAAAAACAAACTTACCATTTAATGCCTTCCAAGTCATGAGGAGTATTTTAAAGGGATTAAGCACCGATTTTGAAAAAAACGTTTAAAATTCACATATTGGTAATAAATGTATTTGTCTTTCATGTTTATAAACTTTTTGAAAAATGCATCCCCATCATTGTCTGTAAAACCTATTTGAACATGAACCTAACATATAGGCCCCTAATGAAAGCACACTCCTTTCCTGGCGTCATTTTTATGTGGAGTGTCATCATAGAGGCACTGAAAGGTAAAATGACGTCATAAGAGCATGGAAATATGCTTATGATGTCATGAAATGTATTGTCTTTTGAATAGTACCAAAATGACGTCAAACCGTGCTACCCCACTTTGAGCCTCAATTGAGGTCAAATAAAGTTCACGCTACCCGTGTTTACCCGTCACGTGCAGCCATGGACTGAGAAAATCTTATACAGACTGTGCAACTTCTATGTCTTGTAGCAACTTTTCTTGTTGCTTGATGTCAGACTTTAGTACGTCATGGTGTTCATATGTATATATACTGTTGCAAAACCGAGAAAACAGGATTGGTGCTTAATACCTTTAAAGTCAATTCTAGCATGTACACGTAACCAGTATAATTCTTTCAATTTCTCCAATATATGATCAAATTTCCTGATCTTGCCTACCACACGAAGAGAGTTCTGCAGGTACTGCAGTTTCTCGATATCTGATCTGGGAAGACCATTACCATAAACTAGAGTAGATGTAATGAAGGCATGTGTTAATGTAACAGCAGTCTTCTCGTCTAGACAATGTCTAATAGCAGCCAGATTCCTGATTTGATAATGTCCCTTTTTGCACATTTTCCTGACTTTTGCCTTAATGTCCATTTTGGAGTCAAATGTGATACCCAGGTCAATCACTGACTCACTGGATGAGATGTTAGTGTCTCCTTCTTTGAAATACCTAAAATTGCCCTGACCTCTTTGCAAGATGTTGGGATGGCATATTCGCTGACTGCTTTGGTTTTGTCAGGGTTTACTTTTATACCGTCTAAATATTAAATGCTCAAGGTATTTGACTACAACTGTTGCAAAGAAACACTTGTCAGTTCTCAACTTAAGGCATGCTTTTGGAATCTTATGAAAATCTGAGTAAGGTCCGCTGGGTAGCGTTCGAACGAAGGGCTGTGCACGAGGACATCATCCAAATATATTAAACACAGCTTATGCAATCCCTGAAGCACTGTTTCCATCAGTCTCTGAAATGTGGGTGGTCCATTTATCACCCCGAACGGCAATTACTTATATTCGTATAACCCACGGTGTGTTATGAAAGCTGTCAATTGGCATGAGTCAGAGTGTACACTCACTTGATGGAACCCGCCCTTCAGGTCTAACGTACTGATGTGTTATTTCTTTGCTTCTAGACTTTTCAGGATATCTAAGATTTATAGGTTTTGTCGCTTCCATAAGGTAAATTGTATGCTGAACTACGCTAGTATGACAGATTTCTGCGTCTTTTGTGGTTAATATGTCACTGAATGTTGTAGATTGGACCAAACTTATAGATTGATTTAATATTGTAAATTTTGAACAGATTTAGATGAATAAATACTCTATGAGCTTGTTTGTGAAAGATGCAGATAATTAAATATTGGAATTTATAGTAAATTCCACAGAAACAGGAGTTACATTTTCAGTCATTTAAAGGTCACCTCAAGGTCACTAGCAATACTTTATAAAAATAACCTTCAGTCATTTGTAGATGTGTTCAACACAGTAAAAGTGTTGTACCTATGTCGGTCATATCTACTGATGCTATCTTTTCATTGCTCTGTTATATTGAATTATTGGTCAAGGCCACCAATCCTTTGTCTTAGAGTTAGACAAGCATAGACAAAATATCTTATCAATGTTTAGCTTCTCAAAGTTTAAAATTGCCAGACCTCCTTATGCAATGGTGTAATGTGAATGGTTTGTGTGGATGTATTTGTTTGCTTGTTTGTTTGGAGTTTTACATCACTTTCAACATTGTTTTGAGGCCACGAGCCGTTGCCCAGTTGGTTAGAGCACCAGCTTATTAGCACCAGTTCATCTGTGGTTATCCAAAGGTCATGGGTTCAATCCCCGGCTGTGCCGAGATTGAATTCATGATACAATTTCACACATGAGCTGAGGCCTGTGCCAAACCCTGTTGTCCTTGTAAATCTGCGACCAGGTGGATTGTCATGGCAAGACCCTGCAACATGACAATTCGGTGAGGCAGCACTACATCTGCTGCAGTAGGTCTCATCATGAAATGACTGAGATAATGTTGAACATGGTGTAAAACTCCAAACAAACATTAACGATATTTCAGTCATTTGGTGATGAAAGCTACTTGTAGCAAATATAGTGCTGCCACACTGTCATGAATAAATGTTTAAGGCTTAAAAGTCAAATTACCTAAAGACCCCTTCATTAGCCTCTCACTAATCTCATGTGTCATTATGCATATGAGCAATAAGGCATATAAATCACAAACTGTGCTCATGACTTCACTCAATATGTGACAAAGGGCATCGTGAAATCGTGAAATGGTGTTTTTACGACCCTTTCAGCAACTATGGTCATATCAGATCGACTTTTGAGCCTTTTAACCCGAGTGAAAGTAACACTGCCGGGAGTGGTCGTACCCACCACCTCCCGTCCTCCGATCATTAACCCAATAAAGGCACAGATCCGAACTGTGCTAGTGGGGCCGGTCTGACAAAGGGCAAAGAGAAGAGATACAACATGACTTGATCACACATCAAGGTTGATATGGTGATGCCATTGTACTCTTATGGTTAATACAAAAACAAAACATGAAGTCTTCATTCCCTATCTTTTTTTCTATGTCTATAAACAACATCATTAGTAAAAACTTAGCATATGGTTGTGTACAGTAAGGTGCGTAACCTTTTTCACTTTTTGGGATAATTATTCTTTGATAGATCCAACTAATGGCTCAGTACAGATCATCGTGTCGTTGGCTTCATATACGTATAGAAGCTCACTCCCACGGTCTAGTGCAGGAGCCATTTCATATCAAAATGACTATCGGCTCTGAGTGAAGTATTTGTCACTCGTCTGAGACCTTCAGTTTCTTTGAAAAGTCATAAATAACTGATCAATGCTATGTGTGACATGAAATCTTGATATAATATGAAACCTTAACAATGCCCTCTTCTCCTGCTATGTGTTAGGTAAGTTTATAAATGATGATCGCTTTAAAAATTTGATTTTCGGATAATTGCATACTGTATAGAATCACAATTCAAATATCTTTCAGTGCTCACAGAAACACAAATAACATCAAATTTTATTATCATATATTCAGAGTTCTTAAACCAATAAATAAAGCGAAATGAATATATTGTGCCAGTATTTCCCCTATTGTGAAAGCAAATAAACAAAACAAAATCAACCATACACGAAATAACTGAAACAATGTGAAACCCAAAACAAACATATCAATACACCTGACTCATTTTCCATGTCTTGAATACATTGATCGGACAGAATCTGATGTAAGTTTGCATTTCCTATCACAATAACCTCTAGGATGGTTTAAAGGATACATATGGCCACTTAATGGAATGAAATATCTACCTGTATGCGTTTGTACTGGCATAATGATTAACCAATCACACGGATCTATCATTGTATAAATGCCTATTACTATGATACCACAGCGTAATAGTCCCATCGAAGATATACCCGCTGTGGTAAGTGCTCCAGGTCGAGTGTCACCTTGCAAATAGCTGCATTTTCTGAATTCAGCTCCTACAAATAGTAGAGCGGTGTTGAAATAATGGGTAATCACCTGATTCTATCTTAACATTAATAAACATAAATAGATACAGAAAATAAAAAGGAATATTTGCTTTTGCCAAACAGAAGATAATTCGGTATAATAGACCGCAAAGTATATATATATAATGGAAACTTAAGGATAGATGATTGATAGTCAAGTGGAAACATCTCCAAAATAACAGAGAAAATAACACTTGGATTCTAAGTGGTCATTTCTGTTGGGAAGAGCATTAAGAGTGACGAATTGCAGCCCATGGAGAGTATGTTCAAGATGAGGAATGTTCCATCACGGGATAGAATAAATAATTTGAGTAATACAGTCCAAGGACTGTACATTTAAGGTGAGGAGTGCTCTGTCAAGGGAGAGGATTAATTGGTTTGAAGAACAGTCCAAGGGAGTACATTTAAAGTGAGAGATTCTTCTAAATGTCCCCGAATCAATCAACTATGATATCTGGTGTGGCCTATGTAAATTCTGTTGTTTTTTGGCAGGACAAATCAATTGTCTTCTGTACTAGTGTAACTGCATACTAAAATCAACCAAATTTATAACCATGGTTATTCAATATGCTCAATGAAGTAATGGGGTTTGATATCATTATCATGATTAAATTGTAACAATGACATTTAAAACAGAGATCGGAAACAAGCTGAAGTCCTGCATTAAAGCTCAGGTGAACCGATCTCGTGGCGGCGCCAACATTGCCACTTCCCGTTTCCCCCTGGTGGCCATTTGGCCAGCTTGTCAAGGGAATTTTCACTGTATTTTGTACAAATGGACCATGCTATTGTCTTTGGATCATCATGTTGATATTAAGTGGATGCAGTAGATTATAAAGGTACTCTTTTGTAGCATTTAGATGGAGAACTGTATTGTAATTTGTGCAAAAATGATTGTACGAGACCATGTGAGAGTTGAATGGTGCACTGCGCTGACACCTTATGGCAGACTTGCTCTTTCCAATCTCTGTTTAAATATATCTGATTGTAACGAGTTACACCATTGTAGAATGTTGCAAAATGGTGGCGTATTTGTGTTACGTCATTGTCCGATGGACGTGTTTGTTCTCTTTGATGTTGACGTCCTTTCCGTCCATTTTGGTATATTTTCTTTATGATAAAGAAGCACTACCTGTTAGCTTCCAGCCTCTCACGCCACGCGCACCACTGCACGTGCAGGGATAACGATGCATAGGCAAATATGTTAGTACATCATATTTGCGTTATGTCATCGCCTAATGCACGTGACAACCATTGACATGACGTCATTGACCAGCACATGCAGTGAGCTGCAAGGAAACACTACCTGAAAATGATGCGGTTCTCTATGACTGCAGGAGGTAACACCCTCTCCCATTCTCCAAACAATTGGCATAAGTTGTGATTATAGCTTGAAGAACAAGTGCTGTATGATGACGGCAGACAGCAGCACGGCGGTCATGGAAACGGGAAGCATGGGACCCCCGATCCACATGGAAATCCTGCCCCCACCCTTTTTACTCATCTTATTCATCTCATGCGGTACCTGTAATACTTATTTGCTCATTCACAAGATATGTTACACAATTCTGAAGTTTGAAACCTGTAACTGTTCCAATACACAGCTTTCACTTACATTCTATGGCTTGATAAATGGACAGTTTAAAAAATATATATTTTCATGTCTTCTTCTGAGCATTGCGACGCAGAAAAGGTGGTGGAGACGACTGAAAACAAAACGAACGACTGGCGTCGTGCAAGATTCTGTGTAAATTAATGACAGAAATGGTTACAACTTCTTGACAGAAGCGGATATTGATATCCTGGATGAGTTTGAACGTCATTTCAACAGATAAGTAGAATACCATTGTGATGTCAGTGGAGAGCATCCTGTCCCTTCTGGAGCAGGTAATTCAGCTGACGAGGAGGGTGAGCAGTCTGCAGGACAAGCACAAGATGGCCATATACTCAGCCATCAGGTGCGAGAACCTCTACTGGATGGTGTGGGTCATGGGAGACAAGAAAACACAACGCCACAGAAGAAACATAGGTAAACAAATAAATATATGCATTGATATGTTAAGTTTATTGATTTTTGTTTGTTTGTTTGTTTGGGGTTTTACATCACTTTCAACAGTATTTCAGTCATTTCGTGATGAGACCTACTTGTAGCAGATATAGTGCTGCCTCACTGAATTCTCATGTCGCAGGTCCTTGACATGACAACTCACCCGGTCACAGATTTACAAGGACAACGGGTTAACCCTTTAGGCACGGTCCTCAGCTCATGTAGGAAATTGTATCATGAATTCAATCCCGGCACGGCCGGGATTCGAACCCACGACCTTTGTATCACCACAGAGGAACTGGTGCTAATAAGCTGGCGCTCTAACCAACTGTGCCACGGCCCGTGGCCGTTAAGTTTATTGAAAACAGTAATGTGCACTATAATTGGTAATAGTAAACAATAAGCAACATTTGCTGTATTTTTACAGCGATGTCTACTGTACCTGAAGCAATCTCTTATATAACAGTCATGAGACTGACAACATTGCAATACTGTAATATCTACAGTAACACTTCCTGTTACATTCGTTCATTAAAACTTAATCACATATATGAAATAAAAAGATATTCAACCTTTCCAAATATGTAATGAATTGATCATTGGATATTGATAGTCGATTTGTGGAGTGCAAAAAGAGATGTGTTATATGCTACTTGTGATAGTACTAATGAATATGTTAACCTATGGATACCTATTTGTTTGCAGTGATTTGCAGGTCAGTATACCTTACTCTATCAGGCTCTCAATCGTCATAAATGACAATAAAGCCAATGCATATGGTGTATCAACGGGGGTTTTATTTGCCTTGGCATAGTATACATTCACAATAAAAAGCCAGGAGTCAGTATATGGCATAGCATGAGTGTAACAACCGAGTGATCATCCCTGACATGAAGTCTCCGGTGCCCCGGGCGTTCCTCTTTCTACCTTCGAACTTGCTCTATAGATATGGAAACCATGGGAAGCAACAGCAGAGACCCCACATCCTGTTATGTTGGGCCGCGTTCACTAATCAATATATAAATAGCTTGTGGTCTGACGTTAGGCATAATGATTCATCGTTACCATGTTTATCTTTCATATCATACATCATAGTCTTTTCTCTCATATCATACATCATAGTCTTTTCTCTCATATCATACATCATAGTCATTTCTCTCATATCATACATCATAGTCATTTCTCTCATATCATGTATCATAGTCATTTCTCTCATATCATGCATCATAGTTGTTTCTCTCATATCATGTATCATAGTCATTTCTCTCATATCATACATCATAGTCATTTCTCTCATATCATGTATCATAGTCATTTCTCTCATATCATACATCATAGTCATTTCTCTCATATCATGTATCATAGTCATTTCTCTCATATCATGCATCATAATTATTTCTCTCATATCATACATCATAATCATTTCTCTAATATCATACATCATAGTCATTTCTCTCATATCATGTATCATAGTCATTTCTCTCATATCATGTATCATAGTCATTTCTCTCATATCATGCATCATAGTTGTTTCTCTCATATCATACATCATAGTCATTTCTCTCATATCATGCATCATAGTCATTTCTCTCATATCATGTATCATAGTCATTTCTCTCATATCATACATCATAGTCATTTCTCTCATATCATGTATCATAGTCATTTCTCTCATATCATGCATCATAGTCATTTCTCTCATATCATGCATCATAATTATTTCTCTCATATCATGTATCATAGTCATTTCTCTCATATCATGCATCATAGTTGTTTCTCTCATATCATACATCATAGTCATTTCTCTCATATCATGCATCATAGTCATTTCTCTCATATCATGCATCATAGTCATTTCTCTCATATCATGCATCATAGTCATTTCTCTCATATCATGCATCATAATTATTTCTCTCATATCATGCATCATAGTCATTTCTCTCATATCATGCATCATAGTCATTTCTCTCATATCATACATCATAGTCATTTCTCTCATATCATGCATCATAATTATTTCTCTCATATCATGTATCATAGTCATTTCTCTCATATCATGCATCATAGTTGTTTCTCTCATATCATACATCATAGTCATTTCTCTCATATCATACATCATAGTCATTTCTCTCATATCATACATCATAGTCATTTCTCTCATATCATACATCTCAATACATCTCAGTTGTTTCTCTCATATCATTTTGTGTCCTAGAGATAATCCATACTTTGACCCATATAAGTGGCCAAAATGTAAACAAACCCACAATTTTATTGGTAAGCTCTCTACATATTCTTTTCTATCCGCCTTCAGAAGGGAAATTAAACGCTATGGTACCAAGTCTACAGTGCAGATAAAACCGCCATTATCAGGAGTTAGGTTTGACCTTCTATGTTTATACCGCATTGTATGATTCCAAATGCAGTTGTCCTGTATAATTCATCACCCGATTTTTTAATTATTGCAGGCATTTGGACAGTAATTGATGTATTACAGTTAGTTGGAACTGGAAATGATATAGCACCTCTTGATACACGTATTCTGGACGAGTTGGTATCAAAGTTTTTGGAACTAGAATTTATCCTATCTGGCATAACTGGCAAAATTCCCAGCAAAATAAATATACTAATGTAAGAATCATTCAATTTCGCGCTTTTAAGACACAAACATGTTTTCAATCTTATGAATTTTTTTCTATACTCGTCTTAAATATGACATGACATTGATATATCAACAGGTGGATCTTCCTTGAGATTCTGAGTTTTTCATCTTTCTTTGGAATATTATTACTACGAGGGTTTTCCTATCGGTTTGAGCTGTCCGTGGTGACAGTATTCCCCATAGCGATATGCGTTGGCGGATCTGGATGAACCATTTCATGGATTCTACAGACTTCCACTCCATGGATTCGCAGAGGCTGTGCTTCATCTGAGGTATCTGGCTACAGAGCAAGGTACAACAAAGACTCTTTCATGTGACAACATCATGTCTTGACATATAACTGTGAGGCCTTGACACTTTATATAGATTACACTTTATATGGATGGCACTGTAAGACTTTATTTAGATGACACTGTAATACTTTATATAGATGACACTGTAATACTTTATATGGACGAAACTGTAATACTATATATAGATGACACTGTAACACGTGATATAAAGGACACTGTAATACTTCATATAGATCACATTGTTTTATATGGAGGACACTTTAATACTTTATAAATTATATGGATGACACTAATGTTATATATACATGACACTGTAATACTGTATATAGATGACACTGTAATACTTTATATAGATGACACTTTAATACTTAATATAGATGAAACTAATACTTTATATAGATGACACTGTAAGACTTTATGTGGATTACACTGTAATACTGTATACGGATGACACTGTAAGACTTTATATGGATGATACTGTAAGACTTTATACGGATGACACTGTAATGCTATATATAGATGATACTGTAAGACTTTATATGGATGGCACCCTGAAAACATAATCCCAAAGCCCCCTCCCCCCTTAAAAAATCCAGAAGAAAACTGAAAAA
This sequence comes from Amphiduros pacificus, assembly GCA_949316495.1. NCBI lineage: Eukaryota > Metazoa > Annelida > Polychaeta > Phyllodocida > Hesionidae > Amphiduros > Amphiduros pacificus. The sequence continues at coordinate 17,868,438 of OX439004.1, read as the reverse complement.
TCTGACAGCTGTAAAGGAGACTCTTTCATGTGACAACATTAAGGTTTGACATATAAATGTGAGGCATTGAGACTTTAAGACCTTATGGATGACATTGTAATGCACACATTTTACCATATGGCACAAAATTTATGTAGGGGAAATATGATGAGTTATAAATTTGATCGCAAAGGTTAGGTATAAACATTTATATAATGCAAGGAAAATGACTTCAAATATCACTTCATGGATGCTTTAATTTTCACAAATGAGGGCTCATGAACCCAATGGATCTATGTCTTTGTTGGTGGAAAACATAAGGTGGAAAGTCGCAATATTTTAATATTCTTACATGTAGATGATGTGATATGATAATCGACGATAAAGGGAATTTACTGTATTTATGATTAATATTTGGAGATTTGGCCTCAATTTAAACTTTGCACAGGTGCATATTCATTAATCTCAAAGATATACATTCCCTTTTGAGAATATTTACAGCCAATTGGAGACTACACTATGAATCAAGCGTTTTATATCACCATACAACTATTACATTGTCTTGGGTTGTTGTATGGACATGGTTAAAGGTTTACTGGTCATGGCAAGGGCTTGTGAGCTTTAAAAAAGGTACTCTGCCATGTACAAATATTTCATATTTGGTTTCAGCAGCAGTTGATTATCATGTCATGCGATACTGATACCTGGTGCTAGCTTTGCAAAGAATCACCTACTCTCAAACGCTGTGAAATGTAAATTTGTAATGGTTTTCTAGGATGCAGTGTATCTGAAGTATATCTTGTAATGAAGTACCTCTCATAATGCCGGTACTTCCCATGCTTACTACATTTGGAAATGGTTCATTTTCAAGGGATTCATCGCATATGGCCATGGTTCATGGGAAAATAAGAAATGGGTGGTTGGGTGGGTGGTTGGGCGAGTGAGTGAGTGAGTGAGTCAGCGAGCGAGTGAGTGAGTGAGTGAGTGAGTGAATGAGTGAGTGAGTGAGTGAGTGAGTGAGTGAGTGAGTGAGTGAGTGAGTGAGTGAATGAATAATAAACCAATAAGTTTATATCCTGAAATATTTATTGTATGTTTCTTTTCTCCTGTGCTGAGACAACCTGTGACAACACAGATAGAAGATGTTCTGTTTCAACATCCACCTCGATATCAGAGTCAAATGAAAACCAGTCTTTCTTATCTTCCAGAACTTCTTTATCCTGTTTAACGGTGACTGGGAATACCTTGATTCTGGGATCATGCTTAAATAGATGTGAGTACTTTGCCTTTTGTTGAGGCCAGAGGAGTTCCACCAGAGCACTATTTGGTTCCAGAAACATACCCAGAAGGAGCTCATCGCTGCTGAGTCCCACCAGCACGTCCGTGCACGCTATTATTCTGTACTGCCTCAGAGCACTGATTTGCTTGAAATCTACCACCTCCATATAGTCTGTCCAAAGTTTCAGTGAAGCGTCCACTTCGCTCTTGAGATTCTTTAAAACTATCCTTCTACCCTGGTTGTTTTGAATAATAGTAACTTTTTTGGTCTGATTTGGTTTCTTTTGACATTTTAGCATATCAAACGAACTTTTAATATAGACTGCGGCATCTCTTCTCATTAATGTTCTCTTGGGGGACATATCAATTACTTCCCCAGCTGTCCCTGTGAATATCACGCCATTGGTATAACACTCACCAGGTGGTATTGAATCAAACCGGAAGGGTGGCCATCTCACCGGAAGTCTCTTTATGAAGACCTGCATAACATTACAGATATTGGGAGGTGCACAAGATGGGGACGGGTGAACAGCCTCTCTTAATATCCTCAGATATATATCATTAGATTTACTGATATTTAACCTGTTGGTCATTTTAAGCAGATAATGTATTGGACTTAATACATCTTCAGTATTATAATAGATATTATCAGTCCACCTGGCCGGCATGAAATATGCAACACTTGTGTCATGGACGTAAGCTGTCAGCGGTATTTGACTTGTCCTGTATTTAACAGTAAAATGTCCCAACACAGACTCAGATTCGTATAATGAATTGTAGACACTAAGGATAGGGACACCATCCCTTCCTATTTCTATGCAGACATGTTCTAATGCCGTCATATATCTATTCTTTTCTGAACCGGAAGGGGTTTTCGTCTTAACTTTATGAGATGATAAAGAATATTCTTGAACCACAGCCCCCTGTGTTATATATTGACAAACAATAAAAGATATGGTTATAATAGTCACAACAGTGATATACAAATACATTAATTTACGGTGCATCATATCATAAACAAGGATTCCATGGACGTCCTAGGTGATGTGTTTGGAAGGTCAGTTGTGTGTTGATTCCTTTTAATCCATTCACTAACATTGCTCACAGTCCTGGAAAAAAATATCAAGGAGATTTCATTTTCAAGTGAATTGACAACTATAAGGAATTCCACTATAAGAAGCAAAATGCAACATTTGTTTACATCACCATATTGTCATATAGCATTACACAGCTAATCCCCAAGAGGCAATGGGGCGTACACCGCCAAGGCATTGGGGCGTACCCATTGAGAGAGCTGTCAATCATTCACACATCCGTCACACGTCACACTCGGTATATAACGGTGGACTCAATGTATCTTGTGGTGAGTATTGGTCAGTGTGAGTGAGTATTAATGATACTAACACCAAAAACAGTCTTATGCCAGCCTATATACCACAATATTTCGACTTTCTTTTTGGTCAACAACTCTATAAATGTATTTCTCAATAAATTTATAAGTGTATTTCAGTCAATGTGATATCATCTAATTACCTGCATGACATCAATAAGGCAGGTACATGATGAAGATCCGTGATACTTTATGATCTGCTGAGGGGAAATGTAATACATCAATCTGGAATATAATTATGTATTGTTCTTACATTCATCATGACTGCAATAGTCATTGAATTGACTGTAATACACTTTCAAATAAAGAATCCATAACATTAGTCTGTGAAATCTTTTAGTATATTTTCATGCAAGAATTTCTGAGAGATTGTAAGATAGCAAATTGTTATACATTCAATGTTTGCGTTGGAGATTATCACATGCTAGGACTGTCCAGGTCTAGCCACTGCTTAACATTTAGGATCAGGGTATCGGGATGTAGTGCATGACAAGTGCCCACACCGCGTTATACTGCATGATAATAACGAGAGGCACATCAGAGGAGATAATAATGGAATTATCTTTTTTTGGTAAAAAATAGCCTGGTTTGCCAATATCATCAGAAATATAATGAGTCTATATTCTAGTCTTTGTTGTTTGGGGCTCATTCCATTATTTCAATGTAATATTCTTTGTTTTCAAGATAACTGGCACTAAACAGACACATGCCACATTCGCTACATGATGCATGTGTTGATAGCTGTATTTAAGATAGATATGCAATACGTAGATGTATAAAAACAGCAGAAAATTTTCAATCGTGAATTTAATGGGACACACCCTCCAGCATCAATAGACAAACACGCCCATTGTGTCGCCCCCTGCTGGGATTAGTTGGTCGAGGGGTCGTTGACATCATTATTAATCATGAGAAAGATCAAACTCCAGCAGAAGGCGAGGTGGTGAATAACTAGCGAGTGCCTCTGGTGGACAGTGTGGAAAAAGCCAAACCCAACCACTGGGCCACTCAAACAATGCACTATATCGGCAGAATTCAAAACTTCTGCTCTCATTGCCCCATATTTGATAATATTCAAAATTTGGAAAAATACTTCTCTTGGCCAGAAAAATATCATTCAGTTAGAATCAACCAATATCAGGTCATAACTTGTGATGAAATGTCTGACCTAGATCTATCTGACCTAGACCTATCTGACCTAGACCTATCTGACCTAGACCTACCTGACCTAGACCTATCTGGCCTAGACCTATCTGGCCTAGACCTATCTGACCTAGACCTATCTGACCTAGACCTATCTGACCTAGACCTATCTGACCTAGACCTACCTGACCTAGACCTATCTGGCCTAGACCTATCTGACCTAGACCACAGGCCATATGCATGATTTTATTCCACTTACATGTCAGGCCATGTCGATCATCAGTTTCATGTATTGCATTGGGGAAAGGTATTGAATGCATTTCGATACTGCCCTTATTCTCTGACATTTCAACCTGATTTATTTGCTTTTTTGACCAAAATGACCATTCAACTTGCCTTTGTTTCCATAAACAGTCTTTAAACTCTACTTAACCCACCTTGTTATGAATCACATGCCACAAGATACCAATATTTTAGCTCAACAGTTCACACTTGACTTCAACCATGACATCGTCATTTCCTTTCAACATGAAATGAATGTTTATCTCGATTCTCATTGCTTGAAATCAATGTTACCTGAATTTTCGACCAATTAACAACTGATAAACATAAACAGGAAATGGCGAGTCTATGGACGCAATCACTAAAACTACTACTACTACTTTTCTAAAAACAGTACATACTGGTGTACTGGTGACTGGCATGGCCTGACATGTAAGAAGAATCATGACATGCATCGGGCCTGTGCCTGGACCTATCTGACCTAACCTACAATGGAATCTAGTTGAATATTCACCCACAGCCTCATTTGTGTGAATAGTCATGACTTGCGTCCAATCTTAACGCACTATCCAATGATTCCAGAGACTGGATTTTCACGACGTTAACATTTCATAAATGAAAATGAAAACATTTCTATATCAGCAGCTATCGGGTGTTTATGCTATTAAAATAGCATAGACATTAACTTGTAGGATATCAAATTAAAAGTCACGCTGCAACATACTCACGGACGTGTCGCGTCGGAAGCATAAGGAACTCACCTGGAGAATGTGTTAAGCAGATAATTTACTTGTGACTGTATAGTTCGGTGGTTTCATACATGGCAAAAATCATGCCTAGGGTACAATCTAAATAACATGAAACGTGGACCACAGAGAAAGGACAATTTATAGAAGACCTATTTTAGGGTCGACATGATACATTTATAATGTTCACGCTCCGGCGGGGCTGGTTCACCCTTCTGATCACCAGAGCGCGTCCTCTTTACCCAGGCAAATTCCTGCACGAGCCGTCTGCAAACCAAATGATAAGATTAGGTTTGATCTCAGCCATGATTCTGATTTTTATAGAAGTGATCTTAAATTTGGCCAGAAATATTAATTCATGTCAGGCTAGCATAAGTTTGAAACACTGAATTTAATGATAGGATGGCACAGATCAGAAATATCCACAGTTCACGCTCATGAAGTTTAAATTAATAGATTTACACATGGATTAAAATGATCTCATCCAAGGTTGTGATTTCAGCTTTCACCCCTTTAGTTGTATATGACATAAGGGAGAATTGACATTGCATTGATCACACAATTTCGGCTCTGTCTTAGCTTTTCAGATTCCCTATGAGTTCCTGTTGCTTTATAATTATAATATAAACATGCTACCTGAGAACAAAAGGTCACCCAGTTCTCTTGTTTATATTAATTAATCAATCACCCATTCAAGATTGGTCACCCAGTTCTCTTGTTTATATTAGTTAATCACCCATTCAAGATTGGTCACCCAGTTCTCTTGTTTTATTAATTAATCACCCATTCAAGATTGTTCACACAGTGTTCTTGTTTATATTAAGTAATCACCCATTCAAGATAGGTCACCCAGTGCTCTTGTTTATATTAATCAATTATCCATAAACAACATATCAAAAAGTCAGAATTGTATTCTGAATTCATGAAATTATTAATCATACTCTTCAGGTGTCAATCTTCTGATAAATAATTCGTATCAGTATCCATTTGATAAGTGTAGTCCTCGATAAACCTGTAAATAATTATTTCTTTCGATGTAACATGGTGTAAATGACCGTTTGCTGCGAAGCAACTTTCTATAATTATAAATACGTCCAGAAAATATAAATGTTCATACATGTTGATGAATTTGAGATCAGATCAAGTTACAGACAAGAATGATAAAAGCAGGTCAAGAAACAAGACATTGTCAAAATCAATTTGGTAGTTTGAAGCATGGCACTAAAGTAATGTGTATATCAATATCATCATACTTTATTTAAGACTGTACCGAATTCAAGATGCCAATACCGAAAAAATATCAATCTTCACATGTAATTAAACAATTTACAGACAAGCTCCAAAAAAAAATCAAACAAACAAAATATAAGAAATATACAAATAGAAAATAATATGTAAAGATCATTGATGGAGAATTCTCTGAAAATCGTTCTCACTTGAGAGCAAAATGAAATCATAATTAAGGTAAGGATGCTCAATTAAGGTAAGAATGCTAAATTAAAGTAAGAATGCTATAATATGTGACAGGAACCATTTTAGAAATGATACCATACCAACCTCAATTCAAATTGCAGATGTTGACATCCCTAAATCCAGTTTTGGCAGGGACCTGAGAATAGTAATAGATGAGGGATTTACCCTGAAAGAAAAAGTGAACAAGAAAAAGTGGCAAAGTTCTGTCTCATTTGTATCGATTATGTAAGTCGCTCTAATATCGTATTTTTTTATATTTATTTATTCGTCTTGTTTACCCAGGGTCCCCATCAGTGCTACTGCTCTGTTCTCCCTGGGGACCCTGCTGAAATGACATATATACAACAATGATAGATGAATATGATTCTTAACTATATAAAAATGATAATATATTACAATAAAAAGTGTGTAAAAAGCTAACAATAAAATCACATTACTTTACTTTAAAAACCTGTTGCATCTTGTCTTAAAAGTGGCATATGTCTCTGCTGTTCTGATGCTAACAGGCAGTGCATTCCATTCTTTAGCACCAGTGTACAAAAATGTTCTCTTTCCACTATCATTTTTTACCTTTGGCAGACAGAATGACCCATTTGTGGCCATTCTAGTCGGGTATGTGTGTTTTTCTTTTACCTCCTTAAAGTAATTTAACATATATTTTGGTGCAGTATCCTTTGTGACCTTATATACCATTCCTACTGTTTGTTGCCTCCATCTGGTTTTAATATCAGTCCACTTAATCTGTTTGAACACAAGATCTGTGGGTGTTCGTTTTGGGGCACCTACAAGTAGTCTACCTCCTCTCTTTTGCAGCTTAATGAGGGGTTCTAATGCTGTCTTACTGGCATTACTCCACACTTGTGAGCAATAATCAAAGTGTGGCAATACGATGGAATTGTAGAGCATCTTTTTGTAGTCCATACTGAGGTACCTGACTGTCCTACTCATCATGCCTATCCTTGAACTTATCTTCTTTGCAACCTTACCTATGTGCTCTTTGTAAGTCATAGCTTCATCAAGATACACCCCTAAGTACTTGAATGACTTAACCCTTTCTATTGCTTCACTACCTAACCCTATTTGTATATTTCCTACTTTGCGTAGCCTTTTGTGGGAACCAAATAACATAAATTTGGTTTTCTTGGTGTTGAGTGTCAGTTTGTGTGTTTCCAGCCATGTACTAACATTCGCTAATTCTTCATTGAGAACCCTTTCTATTACTTTGTAGTCTGTATGGCTGAATATTATCGCTGTGTCATCTGCATACATCACTATCTGTGCCTGCCTTCCTTGTTGCGGTAGATCATTGATGTATACACTGAACAACAAGGGACCCAAAATGGATCCCTGTGGGACACCGTATGCGATGTTTAGTACTTCAGAAGATTCTCCTTCTATGACTACAACTTGAGTTCTTGCTGTCAGATATTCTGTAAACCACTTGTGTTCATTTTGTTTAACACCATATCTAGCTAGTTTTCTGAGTAGCAGGGCATGGTCAACCGTGTCGAACGCTTTTTTTAGATCAAGATATATGACACCTGTTAATTTACCATTGTCTATTGCACTGAGAATTTGGTCTGACACCTGAATCAAAGCTGTGGATGTGGAGTAGTTGGGCCTAAAGCCTGACTGCCATGTACTAATAAGGTCGTGTTTCTGAAGATGTGCATACAGCTGACCATGTACCGCCCTCTCCATGATTTTACTGATTACTGGCAATATTGATATGGGTCTGTAGTTGCTTGGGTCCTCTGTGGACCCTTCTTTAAATATTGGTGTGACTTTTGCTTTTTTCCATTCATCAGGCACTGTGCCTGATGATATGGATTTGTTTAGTATGTAGCTGACTGATGGTGCTATGTTGGATGCAGCAACCTTAAGCAGTCTGGCACTGACCTTGTCAACACCAGTAGCTTTAGCAGCACATAGGCCTGAGAGCTGTTTTTCAACATAAGATTGTCCTATAGTGGAAAATGTGAAAGCCTCATTTACCAACTCAGAATCATCAAAATGGGAACCATCAGTTGTAAATTTCTCAGCTAATTTTGAACCTATAGTAGTGAAAAATGAGTTGAATTTGTCTGCAATGTCTTTTGGTTTGTCTACTTTAACACCATCAACAATGAGATTTTTAATAGTCTCAACCTTGGTCATACTACTCATCATGCGTTTTAACACTTTCCAAAGTTGTGAGCTATTGTCTTTGTTTTCAAGAATTTCTCCTTCATAATGATCTTTTTTCAATTGGTCTTTTAGATTGTTCACTTTGTTTCTCATTTGCTTATATTGTGACCATTCAATAGCATCCTTTCCTGCCTTTTCTGCTTTCCTTAAAAGTTCATCACGCTCATATGTCATACTTATGTATTCATCAGTGACCCATTCTGTTTTTTCTCCCCTAACTCTTATTGTTTTGTAAGGGGCATGCTTATCACAAACACTGAGAAACATATCCCTCCACACTGTCCAAGCATCATTTATGTCATCAAAAGTTTCTATTATGGACCATGGGATTAGCTCTAAATCTTTAAGTAATGCTTCTTTGTTAAATTTCTTAAAAGTCCTTGTGTTTATATATCTAGGCTGAGTCCTACTTTTATTTGCCTTTCTGACACAATAAACTAATCTGTGATCACTTAATCCTGTTGTTATTACACCACTGTCCACAATGCATTCTCTCCTGTTGGTGTAGATGTGGTCAATCAATGATTTTGAGGTGGGCGTAATCCTTGTTGGCTCAGTTATAAGTTGTTTTAACTGAAACAAGCCACACATTTGAATAATCCTCCTTGCAAGACCTTTCTTTTGTCTTGGCAATAAGACAATGTTCATGTCTCCTAGGATAATGGTCTCCTTGCCTTGTGTAAGGGCTGTTGCTATGGAGGCCTCTATTCTGTCCAGGTAATCCACTCTGCCTGAGGGGGATCTGTATAGTGTCCCTATTAAGAGGGGCTTTGTTTTGGGGAGATTAACTTGTACCCAGATGCATTCAGAGTTGTCTGGTTCTAGCTCATTGCACCTGTTATATGTGAGAGACTTTGAAACATAACAAGCAACTCCCCCAGCTCCTGATGGTCTGTCATTTCTAAAGACCTTGTATCCACTTATATCTATTTCCTTGTCATCCACTGCACTAGTTAATTTTGTCTCTGATAAAGTTAAGACATCCACATGTGTCCTCTCTAATGCAATTTTTAGCTCATCTAAGGATCCACGGAGTCCCTGTATATTTAAATGAGCTACCTTCAGTCCTCTGTGCTCACCAATCCTATCAAAACTATGAGTGGGGGTGTCATATCCAGTGTCCCCATCATGTTGGTTAGCATCATTATCCTCTTGCTGCACTGTATCCTCTTCATCAAACAATATAGGGAGAATACATTTATTACATGTCCAGGATGTGTCATTTGTGTCTATGATCACACACTTCCTATGATAAGACAAATGGCAATCATCACAAGAAATGTCTCTCTGATTTTTCCTAATAGTCTTTACACATATTTCACATTTCACTGACCTTTTCCTGGGTCCAGGATTTGGTTGTACATCCCCATTTAGAAGCAATGTCAGTATTAGCACATAATTTCTGATTGGCACCTGTGTTTTGCTTGAAGTCAGTGAGCCATGACTGGTCTGGCCTCTGCCTGTATGCAGGTAGACTGGCTTTGCAAAATAAGTCCATGTTGCATTTGTGGCAAATAATCCATTTGCTTGCTGTTTTAATGCATTGAATTCTATCCAGTCCTGTGCACAATCCTTAGTTGAGTTTACATGTAGTTTTTCAAGGCTTGTAACCTTTGTGGTCTGTATAATAAGAGAAAATAGCAGGAGTGCTGTAAGCACCCCTATGACTCCTGGGGCAGCCATGATACATACTGCCAAGGCTCAGGCGCTACCACAAATCATCGATCATTATACCTCAGTGATGCGCGTATCGACGAGATTTCCAATGAATACGACCATGCCGAATATTCGTGGCGTATTCAGGATGTGCGAACTATTTTCTGTCGGCCATCTTTAGACTGGTCTCCTGCCGAGTGTCAAGAACATTGTGTATACAGAGAGGGTGGCAACCAGTCTATGGATGTGCGCACTATTTTCGGGTCACGTGACGGGGTCAAATGAGGTGCGCTTTGTTTACAAAACGTTTTTAATGATAAATATCTTGTTTCATGTATCATTTTAAAAAAAATACAGTAGTTTTCTGAGGTATAAAAACAAAACATGCCTCGTCGGGTCATCTGTGTGAGCGTATCCTTTTGCCATCACCAACGATTCCCCGACTCGGTATGTTTTGTTATAGGACTTTGTTTCTTATTTCTGTTATAATTGTCCGATTTACACCAAATTTGAACTTAATCTACTCAAAATTACATGTTCTGTCGATTAAAATGCATTACAAAGCAATATTGATTGATAATTTATCACAGCGATCGGCGATGACAATGTCATCTTGAACTTTTTGTCAGCACACGCTTCTCTTTGTTGTAAACATATTCATGCGCATGTAAGAAGCTATTGCATGCACACGACGAACACTCCACAGTGGTATAAGTTGCTTGAACAATAATGACCACAGAAAAAACCGAATCAAAAACTTCAGGAAATGATTACACACTTCCCATGGACGTACCGATCACAGAGTAACACAGATAGTTCCTTTTTTGATGTCCGTGAAGCTCGTCCCACATTCACTTTCGTCCCATATTCGTCCCACATTCGTCCCACATTCGTCCCATATTCGGTTTGTCAATTTTTGGCCCGTATACCCATCAGACTATAACAGGAAGGTCAAGATCTTTCTGGGGGGACCCCTTTAAAGGTCAGAGGCCTTTAAAAAGGTCAGGGCCCTTTTACCCTGACAAACATATAAAATATAAGCGCGAAAAGACAGAGAAGACTAAAGTGACGAGATGCCGATTTTCGCCGTTAAATTCCCCCCTTTTTTCAATTGGAATATTAAGCTACGGGGGTCTATGATTTTTTTTAACCAAAACCATTTTGGTGCGAGACCGGTTTTAATATGCTAGAGACCCGTAAATCGGAGAAAACCTGGAATTTTACCCATTTTTTTGTGTTTGGGTACCCGGATGCCGATTTTCGCCGTTAAATTCCCCCCTTTTTTCAATTGGAATATTAAGCTAGGGGGGTCTATGATTTTTCTGAACCAAAACCATTTTGGTGCGAGACCGGTTTTAATATGCTAGAGACCCGTAAATCGGAGAAAACTTGGAATTTTACCCATTGTTTTGTGTTTGGATACCCGGATGCCGATTTTCGCCGTTAAATTCCCCCCTTTTTTCAATTGGAATATTAAGCTAGGGGGGTCTATGATTTTTCTGAACCAAAACCATTTTGGTGCGAGACCGGTTTTAATAGGCTAGAGACCCGTAAATCGGGGAAAAACGGTGCACTTCATAAAAAAAATTTATGTTCAAGTACCTGGATGCCGATTTTCGCCGTTAAATTCCCCCCTTTTTTCAATTGGAATATTAAGCTAGGGGGGTCTATGATTTTTTTGAACCAAAACCATTTTGGTGAGAGACCGGTTTTAATATGCTAGAGACCCGTAAATCGGAGAAAACCTGGAATTTTACCCAATATTTTGTGTTTGGGTACCCGGATGCCGATTTTCGCCGTTAAATTCCCCCTTTTTTTCAATTGGAATATTAAGCTAGGGGGGTCTATGATTTTTCTGAACCAAAACCATTTTGGTGCGAGACCGGTTTTGATGTGCTAGAGACCCGTAAAACGGAGAAAACTGTTAACTTCAAAAAAAATATTTATGTTTAGGTACCCGGATGCCGATTTTTGCCGTTACATTCCCCCCTTTTTTCAATTGGAATATTAAGCTAGGGGGGTCTATGATTTTTTTTAACCAAAACCATTTTGGTGCGAGACCGGTTTTAATACGCTAGAGACCCGTAAATCGGAGAAAACCTGGAATTTTACCCAATATTTTGTGTTTGGGTACCCGGATGCCGATTTTCGCCGTTAAATTCCCCCTTTTTTTCAATTGGAATATTAAGCTAGGGGGGTCTATGATTTTTCTGAACCAAAACCATTTTGGTGCGAGACCGGTTTTAATATGCTAGAGACCCGTAAATCGGAGAAAACTTGGAATTTGACCCATTTTTTTGTGTTTGGGTACCCGGATGCCGATTTTCGCCGTTAAATTCCCCCTTTTTTTCAATTGGAATATTAAGCTAGGGGGGTCTATGATTTTTCTGAACCAAAACCATTTTGGTGCGAGACCGGTTTTGATGTGCTAGAGACCCGTAAAACGGAGAAAACTGTTAACTTCAAAAAAAAAATTTATGTTTAGGTACCCGGATGCCGATTTTCGCCGTTAAATTCCCCCCTTTTTTCAATTGGAATATTAAGCTAGGGGGGTCTATGATTTTTTTGAACCAAAACCATTTTGGTGCGAGACCGGTTTTGATGTGCTAGAGACCCGTAAATCGGAGAAAACCTGGAATTTTACCCAATATTTTGTGTTTGGGTACCCAGATGCCGATTTTCGCCGTTAAATTCCCCCTTTTTTTCAATTGGAATATTAAGCTAGGGGGGTCTATTATTTTTCTTAACCAAAACCATTTTGGTGCGAGACCGGTTTTAATATGCTAGAGACCCGTAAATCGGAGAAAACTTGGAATTTTACCCATTTTTTTGTGTTTGGATACCCGGATGCCGATTTTCGCCGTTAAATTCCCCCCTTTTTTCAATTGGAATATAAAGCTAGGGGGGTCTATGATTTTTCTGAACCAAAACCATTTTGGTGCAAGACCGGTTTTAATACGCTAGAGACCCATAAATCGGAGAAAACTTGGAATTTTACTAATTTTTTTGTGTTTGGGTACCCGGATGCCGATTTTCGCCGTTAAATTCCCCCTTTTTTTCAATTGGAATATTAAGCTAGGGGGGTCTATGATTTTTCTGAACCAAAACCATTTTGGTGCGAGACCGGTTTTAATATGCTAGAGACCCGTAAATCGGAGAAAACTTGGAATTTGACCCATTTTTTTGTGTTTGGATACCCGGATGCCGATTTTCGCCGTTAAATTCCCCCCTTTTTTCAATTGGAATATTAAGCTAGGGGGGTCTATGATTTTTCTGAACCAAACCCATTTTGGTGCGAGACCGGTTTTGATGTGCTAGAGACCCGTAAATCGGAGAAAACCGGGAATTTTACCCATTATTTTGTGTTTGGGTACCCGGATGCCGATTTTCGCCGTTAAATTCCCCCCTTTTTTCAATTGGAATATTAAGCTAGGGGGGTCTATGATTTTTTTGAACCAAAACCATTTTGGTGCGAGACCGGTTTTAATATGCTAGAGACCCGTAAATCGGAGAAAACTTGGAATTTTACCCATTTTTTTGTGTTTGGGTACCCGGATGCCGATTTTCGCCGTTAAATTCCCCCCTTTTTTCAATTGGAATATTAAGCTAGGGGGGTCTATGATTTTTTTGAACCAAAACCATTTTGGTGCGAGACCGGTTTTAATATGCTAGAGACCCGTAAATCGGAGAAAACCTGGAATTTTACCCAATATTTTGTGTTTGGGTACCCGGATGCCGATTTTCGCCGTTAAATTCCCCCTTTTTTTCAATTGGAATATTAAGCTAGGGGGGTCTATGATTTTTCTGAACCAAAACCATTTTGGTGCGAGACCGGTTTTGATGTGCTAGAGACCCGTAAAACGGAGAAAACTGTTAACTTCAAAAAAAATATTTATGTTTAGGTACCCGGATGCCGATTTTCGCCGTTACATTCCCCCCTTTTTTCAATTGGAATATTAAGCTAGGGGGGTCTATGATTTTTTTGAACCAAAACCATTTTGGTGCGAGACCGGTTTTGATGTGCTAGAGACCCGTAAATCGGAGAAAACCTGGAATTTTACCCAATATTTTGTGTTTGGGTACCCAGATGCCGATTTTCGCCGTTAAATTCCCCCTTTTTTTCAATTGGAATATTAAGCTAGGGGGGTCTATTATTTTTCTTAACCAAAACCATTTTGGTGCGAGACCGGTTTTAATATGCTAGAGACCCGTAAATCGGAGAAAACTTGGAATTTTACCCATTTTTTTGTGTTTGGATACCCGGATGCCGATTTTCGCCGTTAAATTCCCCCCTTTTTTCAATTGGAATATAAAGCTAGGGGGGTCTATGATTTTTCTGAACCAAAACCATTTTGGTGCAAGACCGGTTTTAATACGCTAGAGACCCATAAATCGGAGAAAACTTGGAATTTTACTAATTTTTTTGTGTTTGGGTACCCGGATGCCGATTTTCGCCGTTAAATTCCCCCTTTTTTCAATTGGAATATTAAGCTAGGGGGGTCTATGATTTTTTTTTAACCAAAACCATTTTGGTGCGAGACCGGTTTTAATACGCTAGAGACCCGTAAATCGGAGAAAACCTGGAATTTTACCCAATATTTTGTGTTTGGGTACCCGGATGCCGATTTTCGCCGTTAAATTCCCCCTTTTTTTCAATTGGAATATTAAGCTAGGGGGGTCTATGATTTTTCTGAACCAAAACCATTTTGGTGCGAGACCGGTTTTAATATGCTAGAGACCCGTAAATCGGAGAAAACTTGGAATTTGACCCATTTTTTTGTGTTTGGGTACCCGGATGCCGATTTTCGCCGTTAAATTCCCCCTTTTTTTCAATTGGAATATTAAGCTAGGGGGGTCTATGATTTTTCTGAACCAAAACCATTTTGGTGCGAGACCGGTTTTGATGTGCTAGAGACCTGTAAAACGGAGAAAACTGTTAACTTCAAAAAAAAAATTTATGTTTAGGTACCCGGATGCCGATTTTCGCCGTTAAATTCCCCCCTTTTTTCAATTGGAATATTAAGCTAGGGGGGTCTATGATTTTTTTGAACCAAAACCATTTTGGTGCGAGACCGGTTTTGATGTGCTAGAGACCCGTAAATCGGAGAAAACCTGGAATTTTACCCAATATTTTGTGTTTGGGTACCCGGATGCCGATTTTCGCCGTTAAATTCCCCCCTTTTTTCAATTGGAATATTAAGCTAGGGGGGTCTATGATTTTTTTTAACCAAAACCATTTTGGTGCGAGACCGGTTTTAATATGCTAGAGACCCGTAAATCGGAGAAAACTTGGAATTTTACCCATTTTTTTGTGTTTGGGTACCCGGATGCCGATTTTCGCCGTTAAATTCCCCCCTTTTTTCAATTGGAATATTAAGCTAGGGGGGTCTATGATTTTTTTGAACCAAAACCATTTTGGTGCGAGACCGGTTTTAATATGCTAGAGACCCGTAAATCGGAGAAAACCTGGAATTTTACCCAATATTTTGTGTTTGGGTACCCGGATGCCGATTTTCGCCGTTAAATTCCCCCTTTTTTTCAATTGGAATATTAAGCTAGGGGGGTCTATGATTTTTCTGAACCAAAACCATTTTGGTGCGAGACCGGTTTTGATGTGCTAGAGACCCGTAAAACGGAGAAAACTGTTAACTTCAAAAAAAATATTTATGTTTAGGTACCCGGATGCCGATTTTCGCCGTTACATTCCCCCCTTTTTTCAATTGGAATATTAAGCTAGGGGGGTCTATGATTTTTTTGAACCAAAACCATTTTGGTGCGAGACCGGTTTTGATGTGCTAGAGACCCGTAAATCGGAGAAAACCTGGAATTTTACCCAATATTTTGTGTTTGGGTACCCAGATGCCGATTTTCGCCGTTAAATTCCCCCTTTTTTTCAATTGGAATATTAAGCTAGGGGGGTCTATTATTTTTCTTAACCAAAACCATTTTGGTGCGAGACCGGTTTTAATATGCTAGAGACCCGTAAATCGGAGAAAACTTGGAATTTTACCCATTTTTTTGTGTTTGGATACCCGGATGCCGATTTTCGCCGTTAAATTCCCCCCTTTTTTCAATTGGAATATAAAGCTAGGGGGGTCTATGATTTTTCTGAACCAAAACCATTATGGTGCAAGACCGGTTTTAATACGCTAGAGACCCATAAATCGGAGAAAACTTGGAATTTTACTAATTTTTTTGTGTTTGGGTACCCGGATGCCGATTTTCGCCGTTAAATTCCCCCTTTTTTCAATTGGAATATTAAGCTAGGGGGGTCTATGATTTTTTTGAACCAAAACCATTTTGGTGCGAGACCGGTTTTGATGTGCTAGAGACCCGTAAATCGGAGAAAACCTGGAATTTTACCCAATATTTTGTGTTTGGGTACCCAGATGCCGATTTTCGCCGTTAAATTCCCCCTTTTTTTCAATTGGAATATTAAGCTAGGGGGGTCTATTATTTTTCTTAACCAAAACCATTTTGGTGCGAGACCGGTTTTAATATGCTAGAGACCCGTAAATCGGAGAAAACTTGGAATTTTACCCATTTTTTTGTGTTTGGGTACCCGGATGCCGATTTTCGCCGTTAAATTCCCCCCTTTTTTCAATTGGAATATTAAGCTAGGGGGGTCTATGATTTTTTTGAACCAAAACCATTTTGGTGCGAGACCGGTTTTAATACGCTAGAGACCCATAAATCGGAGAAAACTTGGAATTTTACTAATTTTTTTGTGTTTGGGTACCCGGATGCCGATTTTCGCCGTTAAATTCCCCCTTTTTTTCAATTGGAATATTAAGCTAGGGGGGTCTATGATTTTTCTGAACCAAAACCATTTTGGTGCGAGACCGGTTTTAATATGCTAGAGACCCGTAAATCGGAGAAAACTTGGAATTTGACCCATTTTTTTGTGTTTGGATACCCGGATGCCGATTTTCGCCGTTAAATTCCCCCCTTTTTTCAATTGGAATATTAAGCTAGGGGGGTCTATGATTTTTCTGAACCAAACCCATTTTGGTGCGAGACCGGTTTTGATGTGCTAGAGACCCGTAAATCGGAGAAAACCGGGAATTTTACCCATTATTTTGTGTTTGGGTACCCGGATGCCGATTTTCGCCGTTAAATTCCCCCCTTTTTTCAATTGGAATATTAAGCTAGGGGGGTCTATGATTTTTTTGAACCAAAACCATTTTGGTGCGAGACCGGTTTTAATATGCTAGAGACCCGTAAATCGGAGAAAACTTGGAATTTTACCCATTTTTTTGTGTTTGGGTACCCGGATGCCGATTTTCGCCGTTAAATTCCCCCCTTTTTTCAATTGGAATATTAAGCTAGGGGGGTCTATGATTTTTTTGAACCAAAACCATTTTGGTGCGAGACCGGTTTTAATATGCTAGAGACCCGTAAATCGGAGAAAACCTGGAATTTTACCCAATATTTTGTGTTTGGGTACCCGGATGCCGATTTTCGCCGTTAAATTCCCCCTTTTTTTCAATTGGAATATTAAGCTAGGGGGGTCTATGATTTTTCTGAACCAAAACCATTTTGGTGCGAGACCGGTTTTGATGTGCTAGAGACCCGTAAAACGGAGAAAACTGTTAACTTCAAAAAAAATATTTATGTTTAGGTACCCGGATGCCGATTTTCGCCGTTACATTCCCCCCTTTTTTCAATTGGAATATTAAGCTAGGGGGGTCTATGATTTTTTTGAACCAAAACCATTTTGGTGCGAGACCGGTTTTGATGTGCTAGAGACCCGTAAATCGGAGAAAACCTGGAATTTTACCCAATATTTTGTGTTTGGGTACCCAGATGCCGATTTTCGCCGTTAAATTCCCCCTTTTTTTCAATTGGAATATTAAGCTAGGGGGGTCTATTATTTTTCTTAACCAAAACCATTTTGGTGCGAGACCGGTTTTAATATGCTAGAGACCCGTAAATCGGAGAAAACTTGGAATTTTACCCATTTTTTTGTGTTTGGATACCCGGATGCCGATTTTCGCCGTTAAATTCCCCCCTTTTTTCAATTGGAATATAAAGCTAGGGGGGTCTATGATTTTTCTGAACCAAAACCATTTTGGTGCAAGACCGGTTTTAATACGCTAGAGACCCGTAAATCGGAGAAAACCTGGAATTTTACCCAATATTTTGTGTTTGGGTACCCAGATGCCGATTTTCGCCGTTAAATTCCCCCTTTTTTCAATTGGAATATTAAGCTAGGGGGGTCTATTATTTTTCTTAACCAAAACCATTTTGGTGCGAGACCGGTTTTAATATGCTAGAGACCCGTAAATCGGAGAAAACTTGGAATTTTACCCATTTTTTTGTGTTTGGATACCCGGATGCCGATTTTCGCCGTTAAATTCCCCCCTTTTTTCAATTGGAATATTAAGCTAGGGGGGTCTATGATTTTTTTTTAACCAAAACCATTTTGGTGCGAGACCGGTTTTAATACGCTAGAGACCCGTAAATCGGAGAAAACCTGGAATTTTACCCAATATTTTGTGTTTGGGTACCCGGATGCCGATTTTCGCCGTTAAATTCCCCCTTTTTTTCAATTGGAATATTAAGCTAGGGGGGTCTATGATTTTTCTGAACCAAAACCATTTTGGTGCGAGACCGGTTTTAATATGCTAGAGACCCGTAAATCGGAGAAAACTTGGAATTTGACCCATTTTTTTGTGTTTGGATACCCGGATGCCGATTTTCGCCGTTAAATTCCCCCCTTTTTTCAATTGGAATATTAAGCTAGGGGGGTCTATGATTTTTCTGAACCAAAACCATTTTGGTGCGAGACCGGTTTTAATACGCTAGAGACCCGTAAATCGGAGAAAACTTGGAATTTTACTCATTTTTTTGTGTTTGGGTACCCGGATGCCGATTTTCGCCGTTAAATTCCCCCCTTTTTTCAATTGGAATATTAAGCTAGGGGGGTCTATGATTTTTTTTAACCAAAACCATTTTGGTGCGAGACCGGTTTTAATACGCTAGAGACCCGTAAATCGGAGAAAACCTGGAATTTTACCCAATATTTTGTGTTTGGGTACCCGGATGCCGATTTTCGCCGTTAAATTCCCCCTTTTTTTCAATTGGAATATTAAGCTAGGGGGGTCTATGATTTTTCTGAACCAAAACCATTTTGGTGCGAGACCGGTTTTGATGTGCTAGAGACCCGTAAATCGGAGAAAACCTGGAATTTTACCCATTTTTTTGTGTTGAGGTACCCGGATGCCGATTTTCGCCGTTAAATTCCCCCCTTTTTTCAATTGGAATATTAAGCTAGGGGGGTCTATGATTTTTCTGAACCAAAACCATTTTGGTGCGAGACCGGTTTTAATATGCTAGAGACCCGTAAATCGGAGAAAACTTGGAATTTTACCCATTTTTTTGTGTTTGGGTACCCGGATGCCGATTTTCGCCGTTAAATTCCCCCCTTTTTTCAATTGGAATATTAAGCTAGGGGGGTCTATGATTTTTTTGAACCAAAACCATTTTGGTGCGAGACCGGTTTTAATATGCTAGAGACCCGTAAATTGGAGAAAACCTGGAATTTTACCCAATATTTTGTGTTTGGGTACCCGGATGCCGATTTTCGCCGTTAAATTCCCCCTTTTTTCAATTGGAATATTAAGCTAGGGGGGTCTATGATTTTTCTGAACCAAAACCATTTTGGTGCGAGACCGGTTTTAATATGCTAGAGACCCGTAAATCGGAGAAAACTTGGAATTTGACCCATTTTTTTGTGTTTGGGTACCCGGATGCCGATTTTCGCCGTTAAATTCCCCCTTTTTTTCAATTGGAATATTAAGCTAGGGGGGTCTATGATTTTTCTGAACCAAAACCATTTTGGTGCGAGACCGGTTTTGATGTGCTAGAGACCCGTAAAACGGAGAAAACTGTTAACTTCAAAAAAAAAATTTATGTTTAGGTACCCGGATGCCGATTTTCGCCGTTAAATTCCCCCCTTTTTTCAATTGGAATATTAAGCTAGGGGGGTCTATGATTTTTTTGAACCAAAACCATTTTGGTGCGAGACCGGTTTTGATGTGCTAGAGACCCGTAAATCGGAGAAAACCTGGAATTTTACCCAATATTTTGTGTTTGGGTACCCAGATGCCGATTTTCGCCGTTAAATTCCCCCTTTTTTTCAATTGGAATATTAAGCTAGGGGGGTCTATTATTTTTCTGAACCAAAACCATTTTGGTGCGAGACCGGTTTTAATATGCTAGAGACCCGTAAATCGGAGAAAACTTGGAATTTTACCCATTTTTTTGTGTTTGGATACCCGGATGCCGATTTTCGCCGTTAAATTCCCCCCTTTTTTCAATTGGAATATTAAGCTAGGGGGGTCTATGATTTTTTTGAACCAAAACCATTTTGGTGCGAGACCGGTTTTAATACGCTAGAGACCCGTAAATCGGAGAAAACGCCGTTAAATTCCAATTGAAAAAAGGGGGGAATTTAACGGCGTAAATCGGCATCCGGGTACCCAAACACAAAATAATGGGTAAAATTCCCGGTTTTCTCCCATTTACGGGTCTCTAGCACATCAAAACCGGTCTCGCACCTAAATGGTTTTGGTTCAGAAAAATCATAGACCCCCCTAGCTTAATATTCCAATTGAAAAAAGGGGGGAATTTAACGGCGAAAATCGGCATCCGGGTATCCAAACACAAAAAAATGGGTCAAATTCCAAGTTTTCTCCGATTTACGGGTCTCTAGCATATTAAAACCGGTCTCGCACCAAAATGGTTTTGGTTCAGAAAAATCATAGACCCCCCTAGCTTAATATTCCAATTGAAAAAAAGGGGGAATTTAACGGCGAAAATCGGCATCCGGGTATCCAAACACAAAAAAATGGGTCAAATTCCAAGTTTTCTCCGATTTACGGGTCTCTAGCATATTAAAACCGGTCTCGCACCAAAATGGTTTTGGTTCAGAAAAATCATAGACCCCCCTAGCTTAATATTCCAATTGAAAAAAGGGGGGAATTTAACGGCGAAAATCGGCATCCGGGTACCCAAACACAAAATATTGGGTAAAATTCCAGGTTTTCTCCGATTTACGGGTCTCTAGCGTATTAAAACCGGTCTCGCACCAAAATGGTTTAGGTTAAAAAAAATCATAGACCCCCCCTAGCTTAATATTCCAATTGAAAAAAGGGGGGAATTTAACGGCGAAAATCGGCATCCGGGTATCCAAACACAAAAAAATGGGTAAAATTCCAAGTTTTCTCCGATTTACGGGTCTCTAGCCTATTAAAACCGGTCTCGCACCAAAATGGTTTTGGTTCAGAAAAATCATAGACCCCCCCTAGCTTAATATTCCAATTGAAAAAAGGGGGGAATTTAACGGCGAAAATCGGCATCCGGGTATCCAAACACAAAAAAATGGGTAAAATTCCAAGTTTTCTCCGATTTACGGGTCTCTAGCATATTAAAACCGGTCTCGCACCAAAATGGTTTTGGTTCAGAAAAATCATAGACCCACCTAGCTTAATATTCCAATTGAAAAAAGGGGGGAATTTAACGGCGAAAATCGGCATCCGGGTACCCAAACACAAAATATTGGGTAAAATTCCAGGTTTTCTCCGATTTACGGGTCTCTAGCGTATTAAAACCGGTCTCGCACCAAAATGGTTTAGGTTAAAAAAAATCATAGACCCCCCTAGCTTAATATTCCAATTGAAAAAAGGGGGGAATTTAACGGCGAAAATCGGCATCCGAGTATCCAAACACAAAAAAATGGGTAAAATTCCAAGTTTTCTCCGATTTACGGGTCTCTAGCGTATCAAAACCGGTCTCGCACCAAAATGGTTTTGGTTCAGAAAAATCATAGACCCCCCTAGCTTAATATTCCAATTGAAAAAAGGGGGGAATTTAACGGCGAAAATCGGCATCCGGGTATCCAAACACAAAAAAATGGGTAAAATTCCAAGTTTTCTCCGATTTACGGGTCTCTAGCATATTAAAACCGGTCTCGCACCAAAATGGTTTTGGTTCAGAAAAATCATAGACCCCCCTAGCTTAATATTCCAATTGAAAAAAGGGGGGAATTTAACGGCGAAAATCGGCATCCGGGTACCCAAACACAAAAAAATGGGTAAAATTCCAAGTTTTCTCCGATTTACGGGTCTCTAGCATATTAAAACCGGTCTCGCACCAAAATGGTTTTGGTTCAGAAAAATCATAGACCCCCCTAGCTTAATATTCCAATTGAAAAAAGGGGGGAATTTAACGGCGAAAATCGGCATCCGGGTACCCAAACACAAAATATTGGGTAAAATTCCAGGTTTTCTCCGATTTACGGGTCTCTAGCGTATTAAAACCGGTCTCGCACCAAAATGGTTTAGGTTAAAAAAAATCATAGACCCCCCTAGCTTAATATTCCAATTGAAAAAAGGGGGGAATTTAAAGGCGAAAATCGGCATCCGGGTACTTGAACATAAATTTTTTTTATGAAGTGCACCGTTTTTCCCCGATTTACGGGTCTCTAGCCTATTAAAACCGGTCTCGCACCAAAATGGTTTTGGTTCAGAAAAATCATAGACCCCCCTAGCTTAATATTCCAATTGAAAAAAGGGGGGAATTTAACGGCGAAAATCGGCATCCGGGTACCCAAACACAAAATATTGGGTAAAATTCCAGGTTTTCTCCGATTTACGGGTCTCTAGCGTATTAAAACCGGTCTCGCACCAAAATGGTTTTGGTTTAAAAAAATCATAGACCCCCCTAGCTTAATATTCCAATTGAAAAAAGGGGGGAATTTAACGGCGAAAATCGGCATCCGGGTATCCAAACACAAAAAAATGGGTAAAATTCCAAGTTTTCTCCGATTTACGGGTCTCTAGCCTATTAAAACCGGTCTCGCACCAAAATGGTTTTGGTTCAGAAAAATCATAGACCCCCCTAGCTTAATATTCCAATTGAAAAAAAGGGGGAATATAACGGCGAAAATCGGCATCCGGGTACCCAAACACAAAATATTGGGTAAAATTCCAAGTTTTCTCCGATTTACGGGTCTCTAGCATATTAAAACCGGTCTCGCACCAAAATGGTTTTGGTTCAAAAAAATCATAGACCCCCCTAGCTTAATATTCCAATTGAAAAAAGGGGGGAATTTAACGGCGAAAATCAGCATCCAGGTACTTGAACATAAATTTTTTTTATGAAGTGCACCATTTTTCCCCGATTTACGGGTCTCTAGCCTATTAAAACCGGTCTCGCACCAAAATGGTTTTGGTTCAGAAAAATCATAGACCCCCCTAGCTTAATATTCCAATTGAAAAAAGGGGGGAATTTAACGGCGAAAATCGGCATCCGGGTACCCAAACACAAAAAAATGGGTAAAATTCCAGGTTTTCTCCGATTTACGGGTCTCTAGCGTATTAAAACCGGTCTCGCACCAAAATGGTTTTGGTTAAAAAAAATCATAGACCCCCCTAGCTTAATATTCCAATTGAAAAAAGGGGGGAATTTAACGGCGAAAATCGGCATCCGGGTACCCAAACACAAAAAAATGGGTAAAATTCCAAGTTTTCTCCGATTTACGGGTCTCTAGCCTATTAAAACCGGTCTCGCACCAAAATGGTTTTGGTTCAGAAAAATCATAGACCCCCCTAGCTTAATATTCCAATTGAAAAAAGGGGGGAATTTAACGGCGAAAATCGGCATCCGGGTATCCAAACACAAAAAAATGGGTAAAATTCCAAGTTTTCTCCGATTTACGGGTCTCTAGCATATTAAAACCGGTCTCGCACCAAAATGGTTTTGGTTCAGAAAAATCATAGACCCCCCTAGCTTAATATTCCAATTGAAAAAAGGGGGGAATTTAACGGCGAAAATCGGCATCCGGGTATCCAAACACACAAAAATGGGTAAAATTCCAAGTTTTCTCCGATACACGGGTCTCTAGCATATTAAAACCGGTCTCGCACCAAAATGGTTTTGGTTCAAAAAAATCATAGACCCCCCTAGCTTAATATTCCAATTGAAAAAAGGGGGGAATTTAACGGCGAAAATCGGCATCCGGGTACCCAAACACAAAAAAATTGGTAAAATTCCAAGTTTTCTCCGATTTACGGGTCTCTAGCATATTAAAACCGGTCTCGCACCAAAATGGTTTTGGTTCAAAAAAATCATAGATCCCCCTAGCTTAATATTCCAATTGAAAAAAGGGGGGAATTTAACGGCGAAAATCGGCATCCAGGTACTTGAACATAAATTTTTTTTATGAAGTGCACCGTTTTTCCCCGATTTACGGGTCTCTAGCCTATTAAAACCGGTCTCGCACCAAAATGGTTTTGGTTCAGAAAAATCATAGACCCCCCTAGCTTAATATTCCAATTGAAAAAAGGGGGGAATTTAACGGCGAAAATCGGCATCCGGGTATCCAAACACAAAAAAATGGGTAAAATTCCAAGTTTTCTCCGATTTACGGGTCTCTAGCATATTAAAACCGGTCTCGCACCAAAATGGTTTTGGTTCAGAAAAATCATAGACCCCCCTAGCTTAATATTCCAATTGAAAAAAGGGGGGAATTTAACGGCGAAAATCGGCATCCGGGTACCCAAACACAAAAAAATGGGTAAAATTCCAGGTTTTCTCCAATTTACGGGTCTCTAGCATATTAAAACCGGTCTCGCACCAAAATGGTTTTGGTCAAAAAAAATCATAGACCCCCGTAGCTTAATATTCCAATTGAAAAAAGGGGGGAATTTAACGGCGAAAATCGGCATCTCGTCACTTTAGTCTTCTCTGTCTTTTCGCGCTTATATTTTATATGTTTGTCAGGGTAAAAGGGCCCTGACCTTTTTAAAGGCCTCTGACCTTTAAAGGGGTCCCCCCAGAAAGATCTTGACCTTCTTGTTATAGTCTGATGGGTATACGGGCCAAAAATTGACAAACCGAATATGGGACGAATGTGGGACGAATGTGGGACGAATATGGGACGAAAGTGAATGTGGGACGAGCTTCACGGACATCCTTTTTTGACACTCATTGCCTGTCAAAAAGGAACCATCCGTTTATATATATACGCCGGGGGCGGGGAGATTATAAGCAACAATCTGAGATACGGTAGCTGTGATCACATTGTTAAAGGGCACCGCACAGCACGCGCACGATTGAATGGCGCAGACGTCTGTAGGATATCCTAAAGACGTCTAGATCATTGACAGATGTCTGTAGAACTTTGGAAGACACTGTTCCCCCTAACGTTAAGCAATAGCACACACTGAATGCACAGGTCCCTGCACATGTACCATTGCACACGAAGATGTCATACAGTGCGGCATTGTAGTAAAAGCACACAGTGCCCTCTGGTGTCAATTATGATTATATAAAATCCTGGGATTGCATGCTGCATAGATCCCTAATCAGAGTCAATTTGTACTAGCCTTCATGTCTCTTTATTTGTTTGTAGTTGATGAGTATTTGAGGAGGGTTTTTGAATTATTGTACAATTGCGTGTGTATACATTGCATAGTCTTTGTAGATTTACTCATTATGTTCAACCTAATATTGAAAAATCACATGCATTGTACAGAGGTACAGGCCTATCAGATTCAGCTCGACATTTCCAACAGATGTTACCTTGAAATATTTACACAGTGTACTTGGATATCACAAATATATTCAGAAGTCTCCATGTGCATGGATAAACATTGTTGTAAATAGAACGATGTTTTCCTCAATCTGTTTCTCTCCTTGGATGCCAATCCATGATAGTAGATATCTTGTTTGTTTCGCGTTTTTTTATTTCTTTCAACATTATTTCAATGGTTTTGTGATGAGACCTACTTGTGGAAGATGCAGTGCTGTCTCACTGAATTGTCATGTCCCAGGTCCTTGACATGACAACCCACCAGGTCACAGATAAACAAGGACAACAGGTTAACCCTTTGGCACGGGCCCTAGTTCATGTGTGTATGTGTATCATGAATTCAATCTCCAACCAACTGCGACAAGTAGATATTAGTCCCTCAATGAAACATTGAAACACCATAACAAAATATAAATATCGTCGGACTTAAGAGTATACCATTATTTATGCAATGGAGGGGTAAAAGAAAATCGGTGAGACCACTTGTTGGAGAAAAAAATATTATGAATACTAATCTTAAGAAAAAACATAAATTGAGACTCGTACATCTGAAAAAAATGGAGTCAATTTTTGAGGAGAAAAGGAAACTAAACATAAAGTTTGCCTCACTTTGCTCGGTACTATAATAGAAACAATCTTCCCAAAATATGTTTAGCATGTTTAGGGAGCTAGTTTTGAGGCAACAAATACAATAATATGATTAAATTATATAACATAACTTTTAGGGTGACATACAAATTGAGAGTAATAATAAATGTTACATGTTGCTCTCAGATAAAATATTCTGCAAATATCTTTTACATTAACAAGATGTTCAGAATTTTCGAACTGGAGTCCTCTGGTACAGAAGCCAAAATGTTTAGCAGAAGTTATTTATGAAAAAAATAAACACAGCTAAACGGTAATTGATAAACCAAGGATATCTTATATGTCAATTATGTGGAATAATCAAATTATTCATCTTGTGTACAAAGAATAAGAACACTTCTTGTGGATATATTACCATGCATATGCATTTAGCATCTAGAAAGTAGTTTCAGACTATTTTGTTTGGATATACTGTATGCATCGGTACAATCATGGAGAACGTGTAATGATTTCAATTCGGCTTATTCGGTCATTATTGTTCACGCTACTGATGCCACTGTGGAGTGTTCATCGTGTGCATATAATAGGTTCTTATATGCACATGCGCACGAGTATGAATAGACTGAAGACTCAAGAATATTTATTCAACCCATAAACATATATACATAAACAATTTATGTTTGGGTTTTTTTTAACACGGGTCCAGGAGACCAATCATTAAGATCATGAAGTGGTTGCTTTATCATATGCCTGCCACCTGAATATATTTTTATAACATGTTAACAAAGATGAAGTGCGTGATGACAAAAAGATCACAACATTGCAATAGGCCCCCTGCCAATCTCTCTGACCAGGCCATGGGCCATGGCGCAGTTGGTTAGAGTGCCAGCTTATTAGTACCAGTTCCTCTGTGGTGATCCAAAGGCCGTGCCGGGATTGAACTCATGATACAATTTCCCACATGAGCTGAGGCCCATGCCTAAAGGGTTAACCCCTTGTCCTTGTAAATCTGTGACCGGTGGGTTGTCATGTCAAGGACCTGCGACATGACAATTCAGTGAGGCAGCACTATATCTGTTACAAGTAGGCCTCATCACGAAATGATTGAAATAATCTTGAAAGTGATGTAAAACCCCAAACAAACAAATCTCTCCTACCAATGATTAAATATAGTGGAGTTGTACAGTTCTGTTTCCGGTAAAGTTGTACACTTCTGATGTGTACTTTTCAATGGGGGAAAAACAAAATGGAGAACGGCAATCAGCCTATTGGCCATTGCTGCTCAAAATTATCAAATAATATTGTTTGGAAATGCCTTCTAATCAATAGATCATGAAATTCTGAGTAGATTTAGTTCGAATTTGGTGTAAATCGGACAATAAGAACAGAAATGACAAGCAAAAGTCAGATTGATGATTGTTATTAGCGCCTGAGCGATATTAGAGGAACTCAATCGAGACTGAAAAGGCACAACATTGCATATGGTTGTAATGAAAAAATCATTCATATATTAAATGTTTTTAAAAGATGGATAAAGATGATTTCAACTACCCCATCATTGTGTGTATTTTTTATTTTTTTAAATTTTTGTTTTGTTCATTGAAATTTTTGTTTCGTTTGTTGTAATTTTTGTTTTGTTTGTTAATTTTACCCCATGTGGAGCGCCACTTTTTTTTATATGACGGAGTGGCCAGTGCCACCAATACTGGCATCCCCTTAAAATTATTTTGAAAAAGTAGGTTAAATGCAGCTGAAAATGCACCTCTACGTGACATAGTCGCCAACTTCCCTTTAAAGGAATAGGCTTTTAACAATCTGTTATGTACTATCATCACGTGGGTTACTATGATTCCCTATTATGACTCTTCACCATGTGGACTCGAGTCGATTAAATTCTCGAGTCGATTAAATTCTAATCCGACCGTTGACCGATCGAATAATATGGCTGAAGTCGGCAAACGTTTGTTTGCAATGGACCACGCCCTCTGGAACTTGGAGGAGAGTGATGCGTACATGTCCTATGCATAATTAAGAGAGGAACCGGAAGAAGTTTAATGGTCAGGTGTTAAGTAATAGTGTTATGCACTTAGCACACGTCCGTCCCACATTAGTCAACTCTCGTCCATGTTCTCGTGCAAATTCCCAGTTACATTTCTCCACGTCATTTATGTAATAAGCAATATTTTCACAACACCGCAATACCCGGTGGTAAGATGCTAATGCAAGTATCAGCTACCTGTCTCCTGTACATTTATTTATTATAACAGTGGCTTCCCATTGTGACCTCCCTCAAGTTTTTGCCTCAAGGCAAAATTACAACACAGGAACAATACCAGTTTCATGTAAAATTGCACATTTTCAGGTGTTAGACGCATTTAGCTGCAGAACAATTGGTTCATTATCTTCACAAATCATGACGAGTTTATGTGAACACACCACCATCCGTCCTTGGCAGAGTAGGTTTTAAAAAGGACGACCCTCTCAGATTATTAAATCAAGAAAACAAGAAGCCTTTAACAATTGCTTGAGTTTGTCACTTGTGATACCGGTGGGACACGCTAAATGGATTTGTCATGTATTTAATCCCAGAATGTCTGCTGCTGACAAACGACGTGGCACTGCGCTCAATCGAGCACGTTTCCTGTTTGCAAAAAAAGGATTATATTAATACAATTTAAATATGTATTAAACAAAAGCTAATTAGCCTATATTCCAATCTGAAAATCTCTGATCACGATTATGATATGTGAAACACATTACCTAACCGAAAATATTAGATACTTCAAATAACTTTGAGAATGCACTTGACAACATTACACATAGCTCCACAAGCAATTGATTCTAACTGTGCAGGTAATAAGCCCACTTATTATACAGTATGTCTATGGCCTGCAGTGGTGTTCCATATGGAACCCAGTGCAACTCCTTTTGTGCAAAGAAAGTCTGCCATTATATCCAAGGCGTGTCAATATTTATTCCTATCACATGAGGCAACGAAGAGCTGATATGAGTGGAGAAGGGATCTGCTGATTGCATTTCTCTTAATCTTGTTTATATCTGCATCAATCTCTGCTTTACCTCCATGCCCCAGATCTGTAAGAATAGCAATCCGAGTTCTCAAGTGTCAGGATCTGTCTCCTCTGAAAGTTGATTAAATACGCAATTCTATGATATCATTCATTTACAACAAATATAACGTTCGTAAGAAAACATTTACAGTTCATTCAGCATGTTTAATACAAATATTTCAATATTCCCTCCTTCATATGACAAGCATTTTAGATATTTTGCATGTAATGAGAGCAACATCATAAGCTGAAAGCCTAACCCAGGAACTCTGCTTTGACATTCCTATATGTATCTGAAAGCATCATAAGCTGACAGCCACATCTAAAGGAAGTCCCACATGTAACTGAAAGTTTATCATAGCTGCATATTGCAGCTGTATAGTAGCTGTATTGTCGCTGTCATATTGTAGCTGCATATTGTAGCTGTATCTTCAAGTCATTGGAGCTTAACATGTTTTCACTCCATGTCGGCGACCACGTTCATGTGCATGCCTGGCCACTACAAAATTTACTTTCCACATACTTGTTCGCCCACCACCATCCGTCCTTGACATTTACAACCTACTTAGGTAAAATGACACTGTGATCGTTGTCCCCCTTTTCCGTTATTCTAATGGTTTATTTTAGTATACAGGGCCTTAAGCCAAGAATGAAGTCTATATTATAAGAAAGGCTCTGTTTTGAGAGACCTAGTATACTATAAGCGAACGGAGGCGACGAGGAACAATGTGTAAATCGTCACACAGCCCACATGTGTAGCCAGTGGGGTAGATACAAAGTTAAGGTTTGGGAAGTAGGTCACACATGTCTCTCGAACTCCACCACAGGCAGCCAGGGCGATATCACTTACCTTTATATAGGTTAATACTAAGCATGCTAAGAGAGTGGTTGGGACTTTCTCTTGTGCATGAAAACAAATAAACACATTTAACATTTTGAAAGACAGTGGAATTACAAGATGATATGTGAGACACAACATTTAGCTCAAGTGCAATTAGTGGTGGGTATTATAACACATAATTTTGGAGCTATATGTTCTTCTGAGGGGCCTGCAGATCTCAGACCTGGCTGTCAGTGTCACAGACCAGACTGGCGGACATCTCAACTGCATAAATAAACATAGAATTGAAATTTTTCAAACGTAGAATATATTCCAGTCAGTGTAGTCTACATTTACGACAACTTCTACTTCCATCACTACTTTTATATATGTTAATAGTTGGGCTGGGGACTTTCACTCTCTGGCAACCTGTGATATTAATTACCTTAATTACCTTAGTCATCATGGCTTCCGGCACATCACTTGTGCAGTGAAAACAAATAAACACTTTTAACATTTTGAAAGACAGTGGAATTACAAGATAACATGTGAGACACAACATTCAGCTCAATTGCAATTAGTGGTGGGTATTATAACACAGATTTTGGAGCGATATGTACTTCTGAGGGGCCTGCAGAAAAGAAAGGTATGCACAGAAGAAAGGTATGCTATATGTTTGACTGTGTTAAAAATGTCTGAGTTTCAACTGCCAGTTTCAGACAGTTGCCAGTCACTGTACTCTACATTTATGGCAACTTCAAAATGATGAGAAAATATAAAAATCATTCTCAAAAAGGAAACTGTATACAAATTTTTTTTTTTTAAAAAGACTTTCTTGTTATAACGACAGCGAGCGTATTATCATGATTCAATGAAATGAGAAACCTTTTTTGCTGTAGAAATGAATATTGGAAATAATAACCGTTGGAAATATTGCAAGGCGATAAGCTACTATTATATATACTGTTGATATTTTATTTAAAAAATGAGAATCATTTCATTCAATTACATTTAGATGGGCGAAATTTGATAACATAGAAATGACAATTTGGTATGAACATGTTGCATTTATTCAGTTTCCATTACTTGGGGCATCTGGGAAATACGAATCGTCCTCCAGAACTCCATTAAGTCGTTCCTTTTTACACTGGGTTGTAACAATTATACTTGATATCGTCATTAAAACATAATCATGGTTAAATCATAATTAGTTAGTGCACAAAAAATTGACACCTTGTATAAAAACGAGGCACCATGTTTTATGGAACAATGTGAGCTGAGTAATGCTTCTCCAGGGATGAAGACAACACTAAACGCTTTTCAGCATCTGTGCTGTGTCGGTGTGCCCCGCACCATCTTCCCATATTACGACAGCGCCATTTATAACTTGCGGTGTTAAGGTTTAAAATGAGGCATGTCAGACCGCTGCCCCATTTTGTAACGTTTCCTTTCATAGATTACACTAATTTAATTTGAAAAGAATTTCAAGCCATATTATGTATTTCGACTGAATAAAATATCCAATATAAATAATGTATCAATGTTGGTCGTGGATAAATGTGTATAAAATGGAAGACAGGTAAAATTTACGTGTATATAGACACCTTGATTAAACGTTTAATTGCAATACGTATGAAACAAGTCTGCTGACTTTCCAAATACATCTAACATGAAATATAACGTTGGGTACGCATAGTGTTACAGAAATTAATATCATTTATTTCCATACTGAAAACGTGCACTGTAATCGGAGAAAACATAGCTTGCTCACAAATATATTGGAACAGAAATATTTGTAATGTATTTTACGGCAGTTATATTTATGGCGACGATATTGTTTGGATATCGGTCACACGTCTATCGAGGGAACTATGCAATAAAGTAGCTGTGAACTAGTATATACACACACACACATATATATATATATATATATATATATATATATATATATATATATATATATATATATATATATATATATATATATATATATATATATATATATATATATATATATATATACACCATGATAAGACGTGGTTAAATTTCCCATATGAGCTGAGGCCCGTGCCAAAAGGGTTAACCCGTTGTCCTTGTAAATCTGTGACCGGGTGGGTTGTCATGTCAAGGACCTGCGACATGACAATTCAGTGAGACAGCACTATATCTGCTACAAGTAGGTCTCATCACGAAATGACTGAAATAATGTTGAAAGTGATGTAAAGCCCCAAACAAAAAGACGTGGGTAAATGAAGTCTTGATATACAGACTAACTTTCTGTGGGTCCGTGATATGTTATCATATCCATTTGATAATGTAAAACAAAGAGCCCTACTCACTCTTCGATCGGGGCAAGGCTTTGGTTTTTCCGAATGAAGGCTTCAGGCCTGACAAATCATCTGTTGTGCTGAAAAGATTGAGCAATCAGTATATCCCGAAGACAGTAGTAGAACAAAGTGGCTTCCAAACCGTTATTGAATGCACATACCTCTGTCATTAAAAATAACAAAATAGCTGTGTAATGTGTTAGCATCTGCCTTCAAACACCATCGCATGTCAACAAATAATAATA
Organism: Amphiduros pacificus; assembly: GCA_949316495.1. NCBI lineage: Eukaryota > Metazoa > Annelida > Polychaeta > Phyllodocida > Hesionidae > Amphiduros > Amphiduros pacificus. The sequence goes on along the minus strand of OX439004.1, from coordinate 17,835,658 downwards.
GATAGCAAAATATCAAAGGTGAAATTCACAACTGTTTCTCATTGAGTGCACTTGGTCTTGATTGGGTTATATCTAATGTGCCCCCCTCAATCACCAGGGGATACATCTCGGGCATTTGTCTTTGAATGGTCAGCAGATACGGCTATCATCTTGAGACTTCTGGAGCATTATACCTCGAGAACAGCTGATCTGTCACTAGTATCCTTCCATATTTGAACACTCCTTGTCTTCACTGTCGGTTCAATTCCGTTTGCACCCAGAGTGACACTAACAGATCATATGTACCACTCTGCATGTCATATCAACAGATCAGATGTAACACTCTGTACGTGACATTAACAGATTAGATGTACCAATCTGCATGTTATACTAACAGATCATATGTACCACTCTGCATGTCATATCAACAGATCAGATGTAACACTCTGTACGTGACATTAACAAATTAGATGTACCACTCTGTACGTGACATTAACAGATCATATGTACCACTCAGCATGTTATACCAACAGATCAGATGTATCACTCTGTACGTGACATTAACAAATTAGATGTACCACTCTGTACGTGACATTAACAGATCAGATGTACCACTCTGCATGTTATACCAACAGATCAGATGTACGTGAAATTAACAGATCAGATGTACCACTCGGCATGTTATACCAACAGATCAGATGTACGTGACATTTAACAGATCAGATGTAACACTCTGCATGTCATATCTACAGATCAGATGTAACACTCTGCATGTCATATCTACAGATCAGATGTACCACTCTGCATGTTATACCAACAGATCAGATGTAACACTCTGTACGTGACATTAACAGATCAGATGTACCACTCAGCATGTTATACCAATAGATCAGATCTAACACTCTGTACGTGACATGAACAGATCAGATGTACCACTCTGCATGTTATACCAACAGATCAGATCTAACACTCTGTACGTGACATTAACAGATCAGATGTACCACTCTGCATGTTATACCAACAGATCAGATGTACGTGATATTTAACAGATCAGATCTAACACTCTGTACGTGACATTAACAGATCAGATGTACCACTCTGTGCGTGACATTAACAGATCAGATGTACCACTCTGCATGTTATACCAACAGATCAGATCAGATTGCCGTGCGGGCACCGGGAGATCATTGTCCATAATTGGGCACCTTTAAGACGTTAGGCGGGTCATCGGGAACTTTTATCTGGAACATAAAAGTTGCCTGCGTTTCCCCGATGTCTTATCAGCAAATATCATCTAAAAGTACACGGCAGGGTCCCGGCAGTGTCCTGCAGGGACATCAGCAGATTATCCTAGGGCTGCCGGTGGCATCGTGCGGTGAAAATAGGAATTTTTTTTATTTCATATGTTCACAGGCCATTGTCAGATGATCCAACGGGCTACGTACGATACTATATAGACGTCTTTAGGATGTCCTTCAGACGTCTGTCAATGATCTAGACGTCTTAAGGATATCCTACAGACGTCTGTGCCATTCAATCTTGTACGTGCCGTGCGGTGCCCTTTAGTAATGTGACCACAGCTACGGCATGTTTCAGATTGTTGCTGATAAACTCCCTGGTGTGACTAATGCCTCAGTCACATTTGCGCCGATTTCAGTAAAGATGCCAGGCCGATGGGTATTTTTTACAAAATCGGCAGGCAGTTCTGATTGCCGTACGGGCACTGGGAGATCATCGGCCACAATTGGGCATCTTTAAGACGTCGGCCGGGTCATCGGGAACTTTTAGCTGCCACATAAAAGTTGCCGGCGTTTCCCCGATGTCTTATCAGCAAATATCATCTTAAAGTGCACGGCAGGGTCCCGGCAGTGTACCACAGGGACATCGGCAGATTATCTTAGGGCTGCCGATGGCATCGTGCGGTGAAAATAGGATTATATTTATTTCATGTGTTCATAGACCATCGTCAGATGATCGCACGGGCTCCCTGCAATATATCATAGACGTCTTTAAGATGTCTTTCAGACGTCTGTCAAATGAGACAGACGTCTTTAGGATGTCTTTCAGACGTCTGTCAATGATAAAGACGTCTTTAGGATATCCTACAGACGTCTGTCAATGAGACAAACGTCTTTAAGATATCCTGCAGACGTCTGTGTCATTCAGTCTTGCACGTGCCGTGCGGTGCCCTTTAATAATGTGACCACAGCTACGGCATATCTCAGATTGTTGCTTATAAACTCCCCTGCGCCCGGCAGACTGTGAAGTCGGCCGATTGTTACTGCCCGGCCGGCGCCCGGTGCAAATGTGACTGAGGCATTAGATGTAGCACTCTGTACATGACATTAACAGATCAGATGTAACACTCTGCATGTTATACCAGTAGATCAGATCTAACACTCTGTACGTGACATTAACAGATCAGATGTACCACTCGCCATGTTATACCAACAGATCAGATCTAACACTCTGTACGTGACATTAACAGATCAGATGTAACATTCTGCATGTTATACCAATAGATCAGATCTAACACTCTGAACGTGACATTAACAGATCAGATGTAACATTCTGCATGTTATACCAATAGATCAGATCTAACACTCTGAACGTGACATTAACAGATCAGATGTACCACTCGGCATATTATACCAATAGATCATATATAACACTCGCTAATACATTTTAATTAATGAATCAGGTTTAGTGGACACAAATACTCTGTAATAATGTATTCTTCTTTATTAGATGCAGACTTGTATCCTTCTAGATTAGCCGAAGATTTGTGTGGACACTGAATCTAGATAATACCCCGTCCTGCCCTTTTTTTTGGGCCTTAGCAGTGAGTGCCCCTAGTGGCAGAGGAGTGAAGAAGACAATGAAGAAGACAAGCAAAAAAGTTCTGCAGATTACACAACAGGAGGAGGCTTATTCCTAGCTGTGTTTATTTCATTTCATTGGGATGAAAATTAACTGTGATCCTAATGAAATAGATTTTCTCATTTTGATTTGTATAATTTGAAAATAAAAATGAAGTTTGTCAATCAGACATGTGAAGGGAGGTGAAAAAGATCATATTTTGAAATGATCAAGTGTGTACTCTATTTTTCTCTTAGTGTTTTTGAAAAATCGAAAATCTGTTACACTAGGATCACAGTAAATATTGTTTAGATCACTTTGACAAAATCGTTTGGCAATCCACTTTATTGTGGTCCCACAATCTGCAGAACTTTTTCCCTTTAACATTTTTACATGACAAAATAAATTTTGGAGCAGTGACATATTATTACGCCACTTTTTATGAGTTAAAAAAATATGAAGCTTTCAATATAATCAAAGAATTTCCATTGTGATTTTCAAATAATAAATCAATAATTTTATTCCCAAAATGAATACCATTAAATGTCATTTCATGACTTGACAGTTTAAATATAAAAGGAACTATTTTTGACAGTTGAGCATTTTCCCATACTTTTTTGATAACGTTCCATTTTGGCGTAAAAAGAAAGTAGTTCCCTCAGAAATTCTGCCACCAGAGGACACTCACTACCAACACCCATAAATACCCTTGAGACAAATGCAGGTTATTTCATTGTCATAACAATAGATATCCTTATATCCGAGAAAGTGTCTTTTTTTTAAAAATATGTCCCAATGTAAGAGTTGAGTTTTCCACAGCAAAATATTTTAAAGCTTTCATGAAATCAGAGGTCACAGGCAATTGTAATTAGATTTAGGGTATGATTTTTGCCTATAAAACTGTGATACAAAAAAGCTATCTCACTAAAATCAGCCAAAATACATCGCCATGATTATTGTGTTTTGCTGGAAGTGCCAAATACTGTGCAACCTTGCACTCTCGGCGGGATGCCAATTGGTTTTGCCGAGTAAACTTATAGATGTAGATGTAGCACTCTTGTGAATACTATATGTGGTCATGTGTACAACCAATAGACAAACACAAATAGGCAAACATGCTTCTGTTAGTCAAACCGCTCCAGTATGTCACTGTAAAGTGTCTCGCTGTTAGCAAGACTTTACTGAGCAGGTGTTTGCACTAGATCACTTGTAAGCTAAACAAAGTTTGTTGACAAAGTGTTCAATGTATGATTTGGATTTTAGCAGAAGAAACATCTACTTTCAATTGGCACAGGAATTCATGGAGGGGAAATGTGATGGATAATAATGTTTAGGGCAAACACATTTATATCGTTCATGGAAAAAGTACTTGATAATTTGATTTCATGAACTCTTTCAGGATTAGAAGTACTCCAGTATAAGATGATATAGGTATTTTTAATTGAGTCTTATTCTTCATGTGGATAATGTCCTGAAATTGATTAAGATCGCAACTCACGATAAAACGAGGAAGGTTCACTCCGATAATTAGGTTTTATGTCCGTGGAGACTTTATAAACTATACAGTTGTTGTTGGGTGCGATCCGTACAAAAGACAGGTTGCAGGGCAGCCTCGACCGGCAATACTACATACACGTTGTATTTGTGCAAGATGTTAAAAAATAAACAAGAGTTCAAACATGGACGCGGAAGAAACTACTACAATATGATGGAAATACAAGCGAGTCTTAATTTTTGGTTATCAATGAATTATGTTTCATTCCACAAAAGTCTGCTTTCTACCAATAACGATATTTCTCATTTGAGGACGTGGTAGTGTGTGGGTGTCACAATATGAGAGGGTATACATGTAGTTGCTATGTGGTATCGGGCTGGAATCTTCCAGCATGGCAGTGAGTGCGATCTGCTCAGGGTCCATGGCGTGACTCAAGGTCCTACTCAGAAAGGCCTTGTGAGGGAATTATATATAACCAATGCTGTAATTAATCCGGGGAAAGAACATATCTGGCGGCATACTGCTTTACTTGAGCATGGTGGTGGTTGTTTATGACAAACAAGAGATACTGGTAGGGCGTGGCGTGTGATCAAATATGAATCTATAAAGTAATCCTGCTTGTTAGCACTAGAACGCAATGACCATCTCCACAATAGCTATAATGTATGTGAATTGAACATCTCACAGTGAAAATAACAGTTTGAGTAAGAGTGAAATATTAAAAAACGAAATTTCACCAACACAACACACAAGCTTGGGTGAGCCTGAACATTAACACCAATGCAATACCTCCTCAACCTCCTTCAGATTTTTATGTGCTTTATTTAGAATAAAATGATGGATTGAGTAGAAATGGCATCGTCAAATTCCCGACTTTATTTTGCCAGGGTATACCGACTGGTAGGGTATACCTACTGGTAGGGTGTACCTACTGGTAGGGTATACCTACTGGTAGGATGTACCTACTGACAGGGTATACCTAATGACAGGGTTTACCTATTGGCAATGTGTACCTACTGACATAGTGTACCTACTGGTAGGGTGTACCTTTTGGTACAGCGTACCTACTGGTAGGGTGTACCTGCTGGCAGGGTGTACCGAAAGATAAGAATGTACCTACTGACAGAGTGTACCTACTAGCAAAGTGTACCTACTAATAGAAGGCTATTTGAAATGGTGTAAGTAGCAAATATTCACCTATAGTCTGGTGCCTTCGCAAAGTTTACCTGGTAAATCTAAAAATGAAATATTTCCGCAACCAGATAGTAGTGATTACATTATAATGCAGGTAATTGTCATGAAGAATCTGACACGGAATTGTTATAAATGGGAGAGGCAAATGGAGATGATTGCTTAATGTGCTGCCTGTCTTGGAGGGGCCAGTGTGGCTACTCAGATGGGAAGTCAGCTTGGAGGCCGCATCCTTCCGCGTGCGGCGCCAAGGAGCAAGGTCGCCCCGTCATACGTGATCCTCGGTGTGCCTGCATGACAGACAGAATGCCTGCATCTCAGCTCCCACTGCCTGCGTAGCCGCCGTCCACCTGCCTGCACTGCACATAACAACTGCATCATACATTAGATATGGTGACTGACATTTTACATTAGATATGATAACTGACATCGTACATTAGATATGATGACTGACATTTCATATTAGATATGGTGACTTACATGGTATATTAGATATGACTGATACTTTATATTAGATATGATAACGGACACTTTACATTAGATATGATAACTAACATTTTACATAAGATGCATTAGATATGATGACTGATATCATGCATTAGATATGATGACTGATACTTGACATTAGATATGATGACTGTCACTTTACACTAGATATGGTGACTGACATCATGCATTAGATATGATGACTGATACTTCACATTAGATATGATAACTGACACTTTACACTAGATATGGTGACTGACATCTTACATTAGATATGAAAACTGACATTTTACACTAGATATGGTGACTGACATCTTACATTAGATATGATAACTGACATTTTACATTAGATATGGTGACTGACATCATGCATTAGATATGATGACTGATACTTTAGAGTATCTATGATAACTGATATTGTACATTAGATATGGTAACTGACATGGTACATTAGATATGGTGACTGACATTTCATATTAGATATGGTGACTGACATGGTATATTAGATATGATAACGGACACTTTACATTAGATATGGTGATTGACATCGTTCATTAGATATGGTGACTGATATTTTACATTAGATATGTTGACTGACATGGTACATTAGATATGGTGACTGATATTTTACATTGGATATGGTGACTGACATGGTACATTAGATATGGTGACTGATATTTTACATTGGATATGGTGACTGACATGGTACATTAGATATGGTGACTGATATTTTACATAAGATATGGTGACTGACATCGTACATAAGATATGGTGACTGACATCTTACATTGGATATGGTGACTAACATTTAACATAAGATATGGTGACTGACACCACCCATTAGATATGGTGACTGACACCGTCCATTAAATATGGTGACTGACACTTTACATCAGATATGGTGACTGACACTTTACATCAGATATGGTGACTGACACTTTACATTAGATATGGTGACTGACACTTTACATCAGATATGGTGACTGACACGTTACATTAGATATGGTGACTGACACTTTACATCAGATATGGTGACTGACACTTTACATCAGATATGGTGACTGACACTTCACATTAGACTGACATCACGTGTATGAAAAGATTGACATAGCATGAAAAAGAACATGGTATAAAATCCACATTCGGGATATAATAAGGCAAGGTAATAAAACGCCTGAAAAAAATGTTGGAATATTAAACTGAGAGACATGTCATATCTGTGGATATCCAGGTATAATTCATCTCCAGGTATTGTGGTATCTTTTTCACATATGTAATTAGTTGGTGAATACACGAGTTGATTCCATCCTACAAATATACTAATAAATATTAAATAATTATTAAATGATACAATTAAAATGTGCAGATAATATGCCTCTAAGCCCTCATTTCTAACCTACAACTTTAGAGAAATGATGTGATTCAAAGTAAACAATATGGAGGCCTCGCAACTTGACTTGTTGGCTGGAAATTGTTACTAGATGCAACTGCAAATCGCGAAAGAATGTGAGTGGCATTATTTGAGGCGTGCACGGTTGTGGGCAGTGGTAGAGTAGCGGCCGTGATCAGGCGGAGCGGTGTTCGGAGACAGTGATACGGCCAAGCCAACGAGCAGCTCAACAGACCTGAGTACGCCTGCCTCGGATGCACTACTCACTGAGCTTCTCACACCACTCTATGACAAGACACAGTACACTCTCACTTCAGCGTACACTAGTACACGATACCAGCTACTTGCAAAGAGTCGGTCAATATCTGGGAGTAAATTCCTGAAGGAATTACAGATTCCACGGATTACAGATCTGACAGGGATAAGGACTGTAGTGTCAACCTTGGAAGTCACCGGCATCCAAACCGAACACCACCTCATGGATAAAACAAAATGTAAAGGAAGACAAGTACTGCAAAAGTGAGTTTCATATACCAACATTCTATTTGTGTGGCTGATGTCCTTAACTGTTGGAGTTTGCCTTTTTTGTACATATGCATTTAAACCAAATGAAAACTGAAAATACTCCATCAACAGCTTAGTTCTAAATTAATAAAAACATCTTCAATGGAAATGAAAAAAATCTGTCTCGTCGATTTGAATTATAAAACCTTTTTCAGGTGATAAGTGGAATAACAGTAGAATTACATTATGTTTTTAGTGATTTAGAAGAAAGTTAGAATCGTCTTTGATTTAGTTGAATATAAGCACGAACTCAAAGTTTGCTTACATATAACAAATGTAGCTAATTAAGTTCCTAAAGCGGGTCTCTCTGGTTTTCTAAAAAGTACTAAATTGATTCTTTTTCATTTGGGAAGGCACACAAAACTCTCATTAGAGAGACGGCTATCAGAGGGAGGAATTACAGCTCTGCTTCTGTGATTACTGAGTCACACAGCTAAAACAAAGATTCTCCACTCTCCCAAACCGAAGCAAACTTGTTGCTGTCTTGGTTGTGAATACAATGATCCAAGTCGGGGCTTTTTAAAGGATATTTGTCAATATTGCCAAAACCACAGCGATTGAATAGGGTGCAAAAGTGACTGCAAAAGACCCCAGAGATATTGTGAGAAAGACGGGCAGAGGATCAGGGAGATAGACGCCAGGCGGACACAACCGCCGACCCCACATTGCACATAATGGAGGAACCTGTATTGTTTGGTAGCTTCCTGTTGGCGACATTGTTCTTCACTTGTGGGAACTCTATGTATGGTAAGTACCATATGTCATGACTATGGACAAATCTATTCTCGTTGTTTCTTCCTCGTCTATATGTTCACCTGTATTGCCATCTCATAACTTGGCTTCCTTGTCACGAACCCGAATCAAATCACTGTTGAAGAAAATCTTTTGTTGTTTCCTTATTTGTTTCATGTATATATTATATATATATATATATATATATATATATATATATATATATATATATATATATATATATATATATATATATATAATATAATGTTAATCAACATGGTGGGTGATTAAAAGAATTCACAGTATATTGGGTAATGGAGAACATGATGTTTGTGGAGAGGAGCTTTTAGAATAGGTTCAGGCCTTGAATCTGTTGTACGTTTTGATCCTGATGAGAACAACTGTCTTGTGTTACATGTCCTCTCCTTGGTGAGCACCTTTCTTGTGTCCTCTTCTTGAATAGAGGGCTTTGTATTATGTCCTGTTGTGCCAATCATCATTGTGTCCTGTTTCGTACGAAGAGGTCGAGTGTATGTCCTACTTTGTGAGAGGACGTTATTTCATGGTTATTATGATATTGGTAGGTGATTGACATATTTCATAGCCTTGGTCTGGTCACATATATAATATCAGGGGTATGTGGTCCGGTCACATATCATATAATATCAGGGGTATGTGGTCCGGTCACATATATAATATCAGGGTATGTGGTCCGGTCACATATATAATATCAGGGTATGTGGTCCGGTCACATATATAATATCAGGGTATGTGGTCCGGTCACATATATAATATCAGGGTATGTGGTCCGGTCACATATCATATAATACCAAGGGTATGTGGTCTGGTCACATATCATATAATACCAAGGGTATGTGGTCCGGTCACATATCATATAATATCAGGGGTATGTGGTCCGGTCACATATATAATATCAGGGTATGTGGTCCGGTCACATATCATATAATATCAGGGGTATGTGGTCCGGTCACATATATAATATAAGGGGTATGTGGTCTGGTCACATATCATATAATATCAGGGGTATGTGGTCCGGTCACATATATAATATCAGGGTATGTGGTCCGGTCACATATCATATAATATCAGGGGTATGTGGTCCGGTCACATATATAATATAAGGGGTATGTGGTCTGGTCACATATCATATAATATCAGGGGTATGTGGTCCGGTCACATATCATATAATATCAGGGGTATGTGGTCCGGTCACATATCATATAATACCAAGGGTATATGGTCTGGTCACATATCAGATAATATCTAGGGTATGTGGTCCGGTCACATATCATATAATTTCAGGGGTATGTGGTCCGGTCCCATATCATATAATATCTAGGGTATGTAGTCCGGTCACATATCATATAACATCAGGGGTATGTGGTCCGGTCACATATCATATAATACCAAGGGTATGTGGTCCGGTCACATATCATATAATACCAAGGGTATGTGGTCTGGTCACATATCATATAATATCAGGGGTATGTGGTCACATATCATATAATATCAGGGGTATGTGGGTGAGGATACCAGGGTAGAAGGGGGACGAGTCATGTTGAATGAAATATTGGTTCCTCTGGATAAGGCCTTCTGGAATATATCCCAGGTCACGTGTGATGTTTCCAGGCTTCCTGGGTAGGGAAGGACACAGGTGAATGGGCATGTCACAATAATGCAGTCTGAGATAAGTGTGCAATATTTAACGGTGCTGATCATATCAGGAGGGCATTAAGTGTGTTCTCTGTTTTGGTACCTCCTCATTTAAATTATTGAGTTAGGATCTATGTATATAAAGCAGCCTCACCGACCTTCATAAACCCTATGATATGTATACAAATGCAGATTTACATTTGCTTTATATCCTACCAGGAAATGAGAAAGACGAATGAGATGGCCAACTTTGCCTAGCATTAAGCCTTCATTGTGAAGCCCAAGTATCAGCGCAGACACTGGCTTGACCTTCTCCACACACAAAGAGGATCTCGAGAACTGTGTTTAAGTGCAGGTCCACATATACGGCCATTCTCATATCCTGTGATGTTGATCCTTGTAAACAACCTTTATATTTTTGGGGAGTATCTTAGTTGGGTCAGATGATAAAAGCGTACTCATTTCATCAACCTGTACTTCTCTGATTTACTGCATTTCTCGTTATCTGTCCAACTTACCTCCTCACTGCTGTATTAGTACTCGGTGTTTCAATATTAGCTCATAAAATGCAATGATGCCTTCGCATGTGTTCTAAAATCAGAAGAAATAAAAGACAGACCTGTATTTGGTGAGGTGGAAATTAACCAAAATCTATTCATGGTAATTTGCCAAACAGCAAAATGAAATAAAGTGACGCAGAGTGTAATTATATGAGATTTAGTGCATGCATGAGGAAGAGGCCGGTAGATGCCGGGAACTACATTCTCCGCACCTGATGTTTGATGACAGTTGCAAAACATGGCAAATGCGAATAAATGTGAATTATGGTGGGAAATATATCATATGTCACCTCACCATGCCAGGTGTTATCACTGTCATACCAGGCCTCATGTCACCTCATTATGCCAAGTGCTATCACTGTCATACCAGGCCTCATGTCACCTCATTATGCCAAGTGCTATCACTGTCATACCAGGCCTCATGTCACCTCACTATGCCAGGTGATATCACTGTCATACCAGGCCTCATGTCACCTCACTATGCCAGGTGCTATCACTGTCATGCCAGGACTCATGTCACCTCACTATGCCAAGTGCTATCACTGTCATACCAGGCCTCATGTCACATCACTATGCCAGGTGCTATCACTGTAATGCCAGGACTCATGTCACCTCATTAGGCCAGGTGCTATCACTGTCATACCAGGCCTCATGTCAACTCATTATGCCAAGTGCTATCACTGTCATACCAGGCCTCATGTCACCTCACTATGCCAAGTGATATCACTGTCATACCAGGCCTCATGTCACCTCATTATGCCAAGTGCTACCACTGTCATACCAGGCCTCATGTCACCTCATTATGCCAGATGATATCACTGTCATACCAGGACTCATGTCACCTCATTATGCCAGATGCTATCACTGTCATACCATGCCTCATGTCACCTCATTAGGCCAGGTGCTATCACTGTCATACCAGGACTCATGTCACCTCATCGTGTCAGGTGCTATCACTCACTGTCATACCAGGACTCATGTCACCTCATCATGTCAGGTGCTTTCACTGTCATACCAGGACTCATGTTACTTTATTATGCCAGGTTCTATCACTGTCATACCAGGACTCATGTCACCTCATTATGCCAGGTGCTATCACTGTCATACCAGGACTTATGTCACCTCACTATATCAGGTGCTATCACTGCTCCACCAGGCAAGATTTTAAATGGCAGTGTCATGTTTATTTTCTCTTTGCTGTGATTAAAATCGTATCTTTATTTGCAATGAATGCTTTACATTAGTTGCCATAAAACGTACAATGCTGCTTCTATTGTTAACAGTGCATATACATTGGAAATGGCTGGTATCAAATGTTGTTGACAGGGGTTTCTTTTGTTTACTGAGACCTTAATCAAAGCCACCTGATGTACTCTGCAGAACGGGTACAGTTCAGCGAGCTCTGGTGCGTGCAGGTAGGTTGCCAAGTGATTAAGACGTTAGAGGCCTAAGGATCTCTGTGTGTGATGATGTTTCTGGCTGTGTGACAGACCCAGGAGGTATGATAGGGAGGTCACAAGCATCCAACACATCTGCTCCCCTACTCAGATTAGTGACCGATTAGCCGACGCATCACTTAGTTGACCTTTGTTGGGCTCATTTCCTCAGCTGAGCTCCTATTGACTGATTAGCGGACAGGCAATTTGCCACCACAAGATGGGTCTGAGGCAGGGCGGGGGCTCATCTTGAAGGGGCTAGGCCAGATAGGGATAGGAGGAGCATTGAGCAGGGTACTCCATTTTAATGTATGGCATCATCGGATATATTGCCAGTTATATCATGTTGGTGGAGTGTCACGTTTCGTCATATTGAGTACCAGGTATTGCTATATAAAATATTTCCAGTAGTTCAGATTAGTGGGGTACCAACTATCACCCAAGACAGTTGCCATTTTGTATTACCATGAAGCTGAATGCATTCAGTCATGGCTTCATACCATACACTTACAGTTTTTGATGGAGGCATTATCTAGGGTCTGGATTATCGTTTGCTATTGGTTTCTGACGATTGGCATTTTAAAATGATATAAATAAAATTTTATTGTAAAGATGGCTAGGTCTAGCAAAACATACTTTTAAGTGAACACTTTGACTCATTTGAAATATACAGATATTCTATTTGTAACATACATGATGAGATTTAGTATATTCGAACATAACCCAATATATGAGGTCCAATAAGGGGCCAACTTCATTATAGTCCGAGGCGAACATGCTTATATCTTAGCGTGAAGGTACCTCCGAGGAATTCTTAACATTACCTAAGACTTATTTTGACATAGATTTAGACCCGTCTAGCACTATTACATTATGAGTATCTGAGAGGTCTGGATACATGAGGGGTGGGTTGGCATCTGGGAGGACTGGGTATATGAGGTTTGGGTGGGCATCTGGGAGGTCTGGCTATATGAGGTGTGGGTGGGCATCTGGGAGGTCTGGGTATATGAGGTGTGGGTGGGCATCTGAGGATATGACTATTTGAGGTGTGGGTGGGCATCTGAGAGGTCTGACAACATGAGGTGTGGGTGGGCATCTGGGAGGTCTGGGTATATTAGGTGTGGGTGGGCATCTGAGGATATGACTATTTGAGGTGTGGGTGGGCATCTGAGAGGTCTGGGTATATGAGGTGTGGGTGGGCATCTGAGGATATGGCTATTTGAGGTGTGGGTGGGCATCTGAGAGGTCTGACAACATGAGGTGTGGGTTGGCATCTGAGAGGTCTGACTACATGAGGTGTGGGTTGGCATCTGAGAGGTCTGGCTACATGAGGTGTGGGTGGGCATCTGAGAGGTCTGACAACATGAGGTGTGGGTGGGCATCTGAGAGGTTTGGCTACAGGAGGTGTGGGTGGGCATCTGAGATAGTTCATGTTTAAAGCACGTGACCTGGTGGAGATTGCAGAGAGGAAGATAATGAGAGCTGAGACCCAAACACCCCTACTGCCATACTTACATGGCATGTCCTCGGGCAAGATAGGGAGGTAAAGCCACTACGTCTTAGATGTGACAGTGGACACACCGGCAAATGTCTTAGCCCCAGATAAGCCTCAAGCTCACAAGCCCCAACCACCCTGGAAGGCACTCTATTCATGATATATTAATTTAAATATTAAATTCGTCTAAAATCAGTATAAGGAATATAAATGTTATTTGGTTTTTATGAATATATAAGAACGTGGATGATTATAATTCCAAAAAGGATATTTGAGGAACTGAAAAAGGTACTTTTCCAGTTCTAGTGATGTTTCCATATCAGACATGGAAATAATAATGATAACAATGACTATATACATAACTTCTATCTGCGACCCTGCAGGTTATGTCTTTGAAACAGGCGTGGTTCTTGGAGCTTTTTTAAACTGTCTGCTGATTGACTAGTTTGATGATTCAGAGATTTGGCCTTAGAATATCCAACTAGGATTAGGGTTGATATTGTGCCATTCCTTCATGCAACACATATTATAGGCATTTTATTGCATTGGCTGGTAGAGGGTCTAAGTGAGCATTTCTTCTATCTTGGTGAGGAATGTCTTTTGTCTTCATCGCCATCTTTTTTACGGCTCCTTCTACTTGTCCTATGAGCATATCTGCTGTATAACATGGGATTTGTGTCCTGACCTCTTCAAGATATTGCTGCACCAGGCTATTTTGAAAAGATCACTTCCTGCGGCCATTTCTTTTTGTATGTCCCTTGTGACTTTATCGTGTGACCCTATTTTAAGGTTTACCTTGGATAGAATTATTTGAAGTGTAGAGAACATTTTTTGACGAAGAGCGATTGTGAATTCATCGGAAAGTTCTATGATCCTGGTTTTGCCTCTTTTGTCCTTGTATCTCCCCAGGTTATTGTTATTGATGTTCCAATAACATGTCCCTCTTGCAGCCCATTGCTATTGGTGGCAGCTGGCAGAAGATTTAAAACTTGCTTTAGACAAATCCCATGATAAAGCTCCTGGACCTGATCATATACACTATCAAATCCTCAAACACCTCCCTAACCAAACACTTGGGCATCTTTTAGATATTTTTAATAATATTTGGGATAGTGGTAATTTTCCTCCTTCATGAAGCGACTATCATTCCAATTCCCAAACCTGGCAAAGACTCAACAGATTCTAATAATCATCATCCCATTGCTTTAACAAGAGGCCACAGGCCATGGTGCAGTTGGTGAGAGCGCCAGCTTACTAGCACCAGTTCCTCTGTGGTGATCCAAAGGTCGTGGGTTCGAACCCCAGCCATGCCAAGATTGAACTCATGATTCAACTTCCCATATGAGCTGAGGCCCGTGCCAAAAGAATTAACCCGTTGTCCTTGTAAATCTGTGACCGGTTGGGTTGGCATGTCAAGGACCTGCAACATGACAATTCAGTGAGGCAGCAATATATCTGCTACAAGTAGGTCTCATCACGAAATGACTAAAATAATGTTGAAAGTGATGTAAAACCCCAAACAAACAAAGTTTTAACAAGTTGTATTTGTAAAATAATGGAACGAAAGATTAACGAGCGTTTCGTTTGGTTTTTAGAAACTGCGGCTTTTATTTCAGAGTGGTACTATTGACCATCTGCTATGTTTAGAAACATTTACACGAGATGGCTTTATAAAAGGCGAACATGTGGTTAGTATATTTTTTGATTTAGAGAAAGCACACGACACCACATGGAAATATGGAATAATGAGTAATTTATATGATATGGGATTAAGGGGTCGTTTAATTTTATATCAAACAGACATTTCAAAGTTCGAGTGGGTGCATCACTTTCTGAAGCTTTAGATCCGGAAATGGGTGTTCCACAGGGAAGTATATTATCAGTCACCCTTTTTATTATTAAGCATTGTTGATTTTATGAAGCGGATTGCTCACTTCTTGTTGATGATTTTAACTGAAGCTACTGGTCCGCAAGCATGCATACAATAGATCGACAGCTCCAACAACACTTAAATAGATTACAAGAATGGGCTGATAACAATGGATTTAAGTTTTCCTTGAAAAATACTGTATGTATGCACTTTTGTAAAAAGTGGAAGGTTCACTCAGATCCTGATCTGCACCTTGGCCAAACTCTAATCCCTGTTGTCGAAGAAAGTTTCTTGGACTTATATTCGAGAGAAATCTTTTATTCCTCATATTAAATATGCTAAAAAGAAATGCCAGAAGGCATTAGATTTCTTACGGATTCTCGCCCATACCGATTGGGGAGGGGACCGTAGTGTTTTATTGCAATTGTACAGAGCACCGGTACGTTCTAAGCTTGATTATGGACGTATGGTATATGGATCAGCACGTCCATCTTATATCAAAATGCTCGATCCTGTACAAAATCAAAGTTTAAGACTATGCCTTGGTGCATTTCGTACATCGCCTGCAGATAGCTTGGCAGTAGAGGCACATGAACTGCCTCTTGATTTAAAAAAAGAAAAACTTGCCCTTCAGTATGCTGCAAAAATTGCTGCTTGTCCAGACAATCCTGCACATGATACCATATTAAATCCAAATTATGTTGACCTTTTTGAAAGTAAACCTAATACAATACCATCTTTTGGCATTCGCATCAAAGAATCTTTACAATCTTTAAATTTAAATCCAAATCAAATAGCTAAATTTCAATATCCAGAAACACCTCCATGGACCTATGAAACTCTAAATATTAATGTAGCCATGTCAGAATTAAAGAACTTTTCAACAGATCCATCCCTTTATATAAATCTGATATAAAGAAATTTTAAAAATCTATTTTCACTGGATATCAGTGCATATACACTGATGGATCATTTGATGATGACAAGGCTGTTGCAGATGCTGTTAAGGGGCAATCATATTTATTCAGAACGTCTGCCAAATAAATCACCCATTTATTCTGCTGAATTACATGCTGTATACCTTGCTTTAGATCATGTGGAGACTTCTCCACATCGAACATTTTTTATATTTTGTGATTCTTTGTCTTCTTTACAAGCATTGAAAACAAAAGATTGGAATAATCCTTTCATTTACAAAATCCTTGAACGACATCACAAACTCTGTACTGAGAAAAATAAAGAAATTCGTTTTCATTGGATTCACAGTCATATTGGAATCCTTGGAAATGTGGTTGCTGACCAAGCTGCCAAGGTTTAAGAAATATATTACGTTTTTTACGTTCTAAATGGCGATTGCACTGGAACGAAGCTATTTTTAATAAACTACACGAAATTAAGCCTGTTCTAGGTAAAACCTCCTCTACCTCCTATCTCGCCCTCCTCCCTCGCCCTCCTCCCCTCCTCATCCTCCCCTCCTCCCTTCCTCCACCCTCCCGCCTCCCCCTCTTCATCCTTCCTCCCCTCCTCCCCTCCTCATCCTCTACCTCCTTCCTCCTCTTCTACCTTCTCCCTCATCCTCCCCCTCCGCCTCCTCCCCTCCTCCCCTCCCTCTCCCCTATTTTTATATATTCACCATTTTTTGTGGCTCACAGGTTGAGGGATGGTATTTGCTTTTGTATGTATAGGATATTAGTTTTACCTGTTGCTTTCTATAGTGGTTCTTCATGGATTTATTTTAATTCATCACAGGGTTTTTTATTGGACATGACAGTATTGCAATGTTGTATCAGAAGATGAAGTGATTAGAGTACCCAATGTGAGGACCAATGAAGCATGGTGGACCCTCATGATGTGTTATTTCCTGAAGAACCATTTTCCACCTCCCTTCAGCCATACGGGCACGTCAATGTTGGTGTATTGGAGCATGTAGTAATATAGCTCGGATTCTTAATCCCCAGACAATCTGGCAACAAGTATTGGAGCTTTCAAAGTCTGGTGGTTTCACTTATGTAAAACAAAACACGTAATGTAATGGTCTGACGTATGTAGTCCTATCACAGAGACTAATGGGCCTTTGTATATGGGCACAGTGGCAGTGACATTCAGGTTGGGTGTATTCATTAGTGTTTCCTGATACACATAGGCTGACAAGCATAGTGACATATCCATTCTCCTCAAAATCACATCATACGAATATTGTCTTCTGTTGGTTTCTAAAATGTTATAAGTCAGTGTGTTGGAAAGATGGGTGGAAGCTCGGGTACATTCTGCATACAATGCAAGGTATTCCTTATCACAGAAACACTGTGGTTTATCACAGGACTGGGGTACATTCTGCATATAATACAAAGGTATTCCTTGTCACAAAAACACTGTGGTTTATCACAGGACTTGCCTGAGCGTCAACTATTGTGATGGAAACTGCAGACTTGAGCAGCATATAATCGGGGGAAGTGGCCTGGCCGGATAACCCTGGCAGATGACAAGCTCGTTAGCACGCAGTCACTCAACACTGACAAAGGGCCACCAAATGCTTAAACCAATTAAGATGACTACCTCCAAATACTTGCTTTTGGGGGGGCATCCTCCTTCGGATATATTTGGAGCACTTCCGAGAGGCACTGTTTTAATGATACGGGCTTTAATCATGAGCTACCTGCTCAGATTATCTGTTCATAATTAGAATGTGTCAGTAGCGGTAAATGCTCTTTTTAGCTCTATCATCCCCAGTAGCTCTCTAACTGTATACACGATACCCTAAATATTCCGCTTTCTTAACAGTAAAACATGCAATTAAATGCTGCACGTGAGCGAGATGAATTTTCAAAATTAATGTCATATTTAAAGACCATTACTTTAAGAGCAGATGAAATCTGTGCGTGTTTATTGAGAGATTCCTGTGTGTATTCGTTTGATACGCTTGCGTGCAATGGATTGGCGACTGACTCCATTGCAATGAGGAACAAGCGCCTCCACATCAATTGCTTCTCAATTGTTCATTTTTAGTATTGAAGACAGTGCTTGCAATATTCATTACCTGGTAAGGATTTCTGTTTATTTACGGAGGTACTCTGTGTTTTGCCAGTCTTTGTCAGAGCCCTGGAGGATGGTTCAATAAATGTGTGTCTGTAACATACACAATGACAGAGCAGTGATGAACGATGTTCGTTGACAAAGTAACGACATCTCAACAATATAAAGTCAACAAAATTAAATATTTAAAATGATGTAGTACCTACATCAAATTGTCAGTTAGACGTTTTTATCTTGTAACCATACCAATTAAAACCTTGGCAACTTAAAATCAAGGTTCCAGAAAAGATTCTTAAACGCAACCATTCAAATCATTGGCACGATTTATCTTATATTTTTGCCACAGATAATAGTATTGGGGAACGCGATATTGATGTATTACTCCACTGTTCCACGCACTGAATAGGTCTCCGGAGTATCTTGCGTGAAATGAAACCCTAATGTGGATTTTCTTCTACGGTCATGTTATTGTTGACATTTATACTGTGCATACTGCGACTGTTTGAGCTCAGAACTCAGAGAACCATTTACATCTTTATTTCCGTGGATTTCTTGGCCAGTATTTCATATTCGTTTGCTGGGAGAGCTCGTCGTCATTTGGCGGCATCTTGCCTTCACTTGGTGCCCGCTGCAGGTCGTGTGAGCCAGTGCCAGGGCTAATGAAGGTTGCACCGGGTCCCCGGCACCAGGACGCTTACCTCCCCGACCACATAATGGCCCCCACTGAACTCTGGCAACTGTAGCCAATCAGCGTCGGTGATGGCTCGTCGATAGCCGTAGCAGAACCTTTGTTTTCAAGCAAGAGAGGAGCTTTGTGGAGCACAAGTTATTACATGCACTTACAACATCCCAATCTTAATGTCTGCCAGCATGAAACCGCTACATTCTCAGGTTAACCTCTGACAAAATGGAAAGATCACCCCATGTCATGAAAAGCCAACCTTATCAGTCATGAATATGTGAGGCTGGGCTTTTTGCACTGACACTGAAAAGGCGATTTTCTTAGATATTATTGTATACTACATGGAGAAAAAAAGAAAATACTAAAATGGATGCGAATACTGGTCGTTCATATGATAATATGAAAAGAAATAGAAAAGGAAAACTTATTTTTGATCAGGATAACTTTGTTTAAGACTAATCTAGTGTTAAGGGTGACATAATTAAGATTATCGTTGTACCAGAAACACGATGATGATGATTTAGGTTTGTGGGGATAATTTAGAACCCACGAGGGCCGTAGCCAGATCTGGCGGCCCTCCAAAGTGGTGCTACTGGAGCACAAGCGTTTATAAGATGTGCCGAAGCACTGGTGTGCACAAGCACTTGACCGTGATAAAGTGATAAATAAAAAAAAAAGGAAAAAGAATAACAGAATATGCAACATAGTACATACTCCGATCATGTCTGAGCTGTCCAGCTCGGTAAGAAAGTGACACAGTATGAGCTCACACTGTGTCAAGGCGTGAAAAATAACAAGTAGCTTATATAATATATAAAAGGGCATGTTGCCAGGCGGTTATGAAATGTATCATAGGGGGCATATTGCCAGACGTTTTAATGATAACGTGGTCTTAGTAATGTATCAATGGGGCATAGTGCCAAACGATAATAAGTATGGTCATACAAGTGGTTTTATAGTGGGAAAACCTACCCCCGGCACCAGACCCCAGGGAGCGCCCTCCAGGCCCCCAACTGGTGCTGTATACGAAACGAGGGGAGACAAGCAGAACCGAGCACTGCACTACCACCAAATGACCAAATATAACTAAGTGGGGCTTGCTCCACCAAGGCAAGCCCAGGCGTTTGACCAACAGTAGGCAGTGCAGTTACAAGGCCCGCATGTCAGTCCTGAATCAACACAGCAGAGCAGTAGGGAGTGGAGTCAGGTACTGACTGGGGAGTGGCCCCCGGGGGGGGGGTCCCAAACCACTGTAGACACAAGGGATAGATGCCGTTAAGCATCATATAGGCAATTTATATACATATATTAATGGCGTTAAATAAACTGGAGTGACACACAGGGTAAGTCCATGTGTGTAACTTGTATGGCGAATTTATATTAAAATGTGATTGGAGGCACACAGGATAAAGTACTGTGTGCATTCCTTTAGGCTGTATTATATACCAGAAACACGATACGGTCACATGGTTAGTTTGCAACGCGGACCCGGGAGGAGGCGAGGTCACAGTGAAGGGTCCCGTGGATATGAATGTATGTTTAACTCCGTTGTCGGAAGCACGAATATGATTTGCTAATTCTCAGCTGTCTTACTCAATATTTTACAGGTGTTTTAGAGTATTAAATAAATTATCTCGGTAGTTTACACCCCATTCACGAATAAAAAACAAAAAACAAAAAACAAGTCAATGAAGAAATGCATAAATCCCCTAGCGGGCAGTTTTGTGGTCATGTGATGCTCAGAGTCATCAATATATGCAGGTCACAATGCACAAATCCCACTGCAGATGTAATTTTTCATTTGGTATTGTTATCGGAAGGCATTAGCGTGTGTACAGTTTGTGGACAAGGCATGGATCTATTAGTGTGTATGTTTCAGACCATCAATTATTAACAAGGCTTAGAAATACCATCCCCAGTCCCTCAGCGCGCCGTGTGAATAGGGGCTTTTCATCAGATCATGTTGCGTTGCTCTGCCAGGTATTTGTTAGGAAGTACGGAACTCGATAACCTGTGTATCACTATGATGTATTCTTAGATATGGCATAAATAACACAGACCTTATGCACACAACATTTTCTGAATTTCTTTATCCTCACGCGGACCTTCACAGTGAAGAGATCAAATAAGGCCACTTTTGATTGGGAATTCATTGATTCGCGAGCTAACATATCAGCCATACTATGTCCACAAACAAGCAAACTCTTCCAGTGACTTGAAACATTTCACATAAATCCAAGCTTTTGATTTCACCTTGGTGGGCCATGGCGACGGCTTTTGTTGTGCATTGTGGCACGGGGTCAAGATCTCTATTGTATTATGGACAGTGTGATCGATCACTAATATGGAACTTAGTATGCAGCTGGACTGGCATTATTTGGCAGCGTGGGACTGTGTAAACCATACCTGCGCTAGTTATACAACAAATCGCCACTGATATTTGTAGTATAAAACTATATCTAAGTATCCAAACCTATGGTTGACCCTACAAATTTAATCTAAATGACCTAAATACTGTCCCAGAAAATGTCGAACAAATCCAGCCAGGCGGAAGGGGAAGTGACAGGGACGTGCGTCCGTGTACATATCTTAATTAAATTACCTCTCTACTTTTATTGGTATTAGACTTATTCCATTATGTTATGTTGAACATATTCTACAGACTCCCGAGGGAACCAACCTTTGTGTAAAGTGCATCATTGATTATAGCCAATGAGAGAGATCTGTGCCAATTCAAGTGCACTCTACCGGGAGCTTGTAATGGCATTAACTTATATAACAACCTTGCACGTGTTCATGTCTACACTAATGGAACAATACAGCTGTAAATCTGAATAACAGAGGTATCTCTAATAAGTTGTGCTGAAATATACACTCTTTAAAACCTGCTCAAGGCAGCAGTTTTTGTGTGAGCAACTCAAATTGACAGTTTCAAAGACGAGGCTAAATAGAACCTGAAATGGCCATATCTGCCTTCTTCCCGACAGGGCGTGTTCCTGGCTACATATATATGGCCCTACTTGCTTCTCCTATCTACCCCACATCGCAACGAACCGTGTACACCAAAAGCAAATGACACTTAAAGGTCATTTATTTGCTGTTATCATTGACTTATACATATAACTGTGCACTGCGGCCGCTGAAACTGCGCTGTCATTGTGGAAAAATACATAATATATCCCCTACCCCCACCCCCACACTCACACACCAGACACCATATTCCACCCTCCACACGCCAGACACTATATTCCACCCTCCACACGCCAGACACTATATTCCACCCTCCACACGCCAGACACTATATCCCACCCTCCACACGCCAGACACTAGATCCCACCGTCCACACACCAGACACTAAATCCCACCCTCCACACACCAGACACTAGATCCCACCGTCCACACACCAGACACGATATACCACCCTCCACACACCAGACACAAGATCCCACCCTCCATACACCAGACACTAGATCCCACCCTCCAAACACCAGACACGATATACCACCCTCCACACACCAGACACGATATACCACCCTCTACACACCAGACACTAGATCCCACCCTCCATACACCAGACACTAGATCCCACCGTCCACACACCAGGCACTAGATCCGACCCTCCACACACCAGACACCAGATCCCGAGGTGGAACCACCTCAGCGACTCTGTCCCAGAGTGGAACCACCTCGGCCACTCGGCCCCAGGGTGTAACCACTCTGCCCCGGTGTGGAAGCACCTCAGCCACTCTGCCACGGGGTGGAACCACCTCAGCCACTCTGCTCTGGGGTGGAACCACCTCAGCCACTCTGCACCGGGGTGGAACCACCTCAGCCACTCTGCCCTGGGGTGGAACCACCTCAGCCACTCTGCCCCGGGGTGGAACCATCTCAGCCACTCTGCCCAAAGGGCGGAACCACCTCAGCCACTCTGCCCCGGGGTGGAACCACCTCAGTCACTCTGCCCTGGGGTGGAAGCACCTCAGCCACTCTGCCCTGGGGAGGAACCACCTCAGCCACTGTGCCCCGGAGTGGAACCAACTCAGCCACTCTGCCCTGGGGTGGAACCACCTCAGCCACTCTGCCCTGGGGTGGAACCAACTCAGCCACTCTACCCTGGGGTGGAAGCACTCTGCCTTGGGGTGGAACCACCTCAGCCACTCTGCCCTGGGGTGGAACCACCTCAGCCACTCTACCCTGTGGTGGAAGCACTCTGCCTTGGGGTAGAAGCACCTCAGCCACTCTGCCCTGGGGTGGAAGCACCTCAGCCACTCTACCCTGGGGTGGAACCACCTCAGCCACTCTGCCCTGGGGTGGAAGCACTCTGCCTTGGGGTGGAAGCACCTCAGCCACTATGCCCCGAGGTGGAACCACCTCAGCCACTCTGCCCCGGGGTGAAACCACCTCAGCCACTCTGCCCCAGGGTGGAACCATCTCAGCCACTCTGCCCCGGGGTGAAACCATCTCAGCCACTCTGCCCCGGGGTGGAACCACCTCAGCCACTCTACCCTGGGGTGGAAGCACCTCAGCCACTCTGCCCTGGGGTGGAAGCACCTCAGCCACTCTGCCCCGGGGTGAAACCACCTCAGCTACTCTGCCCCAGGGTGGAACCACCTCAGCCACTCTGCCCCGGGGTGGAACCACCTCAGCCACTCTACCCTAGGGTGGAACCACCTCAGCCACTCTGCCCCGGGGTGAAACCACCTCAGCTACTCTGCCCCAGGGTGGAACCACCTCAGCCACTCTGCCCCGGGGTGGAACCATCTCAGCCACTCTGCCCCGGGGTGGAACCACCTCAGCCACTCTACCCTGGGGTGAAACCACCTCAGCCACTCTGCCCTGGGGTGGAAGCACTCTGCCTTGGGGAAGAAGCACCTCAGCCACTCTGCCCCGGGGTAGAACCACCTCAGCCACTCTGCCCCGGGGTGGAACCACCCCAGCTACTCTGCCCCAGGATGGAAGCACCTCAGCCACTCTGCCCCGAGGTGGAACCACCTCAGCCACTCTGCCCTGGGGTGGAAGCACTCTGCCTTGGGGTGGAAGCACCTCAGCCACTCTGCCCTGGGGTGGAACCACCTCAGCCACTCTGCCCCGGGGTGGAACCACCTCAGCCACTCTGCCCCGGGGTGGAACCACCTCAGCTACTCTGCCCCAGGGTGGAAGCACCTCAGCCACTCGGCCCAAGGGTGTAACCACTCTGCCCCAGGGTGGAACCAACTCAGCCACTCTGCCCAAAGGGTGGAACCACCTCAGCCACTCTGCCCTGGGGTGGAACCACCTCAGCCACTCTACCGCCGCAGTCACTCTGCCATTATGTGGATCCACCCCATTAAACGTCATATCCGAAGTATGATAGCATTTCAATTATGAATTACAGAGATGCAAAAATGTATGGAAAATCAAAATTACTTCTTCTTCATAATTTAGGTTTTCGAACCTGAGTGTCTATAGTGACGGATTGGACATGTCATCTGTCTGTGTGACTCACCGTGGAATGATTGAAGATTTGACTCCCTTAGTTCTGTATAAGGCCAAGTAAACTACATATCCTGGCCTCTGTTTGTGTCTTCTGCGGAATCCTTAATGCGGATATGTGAGATATAATTGACTCTCTGTAATCATTGTAAGGACTATATGTTGGCGATTTATTTCTTTTCAGCCTTCTGTCTGAAGTATAATTATAACCTTTCATTAGTGATTTAGAAAGGAAACCTAAGACTAATAAATGTAATTTATACACTCGATTCACTTATTAACTGTCAAAGTCATATACTATATTCTGATACACGATGGTGTGTTTATCTTTGAGATTTCAAATTATAATTCGACTTTCATATTTATCAGATACAGCCATTCGTATATTCTACCAATATACCATCTTAGATTCATAATATCCCTGTGACATGAACATAAACACATTATAGATAAATGTAGAGCGATATCAAATTACATTCAAGTCTGTCCTCTTTTTCAAAAGTCTTTTTAATCGTCGCACAAATTACTTTCAGCCGATGTGAATCTATTTCATGGCTGGTGATTTTGCTAATGAACTCCCGTGATGCATTGCGTCTCTCTAATGAGGCTTCGTGGAATACCGCATACTTCCTGCGTAATTGCTCCGTGCTGACATGATATCCTCTGCTTTTTATAAAAGGTTCTTTTGTATATTCTGTAAGTAGATTTTTCTCTGTGATAAACCTATGGATAAGGAACATAACAAATGAATAGCATGATATAAGAGGAGACCTTTTTGCGTGCATAATATTATTCAGAGAAACATCAGAGGCACGACAAGTCATGTTGTCGGATTTATATTTCCTGAAATCGTTGGTGATCCAAGATGAATTATAGAGAGGATACCCGGCCTTATTACGTTTAGGTATCTATATAGAGTACACTGAATAAATGGTCTGCTGTCCCTTCACATTATGCGTCTCTAGTTTATAGTCTGCTATATGCTTCATAGGGTAGAAAGCTGACATAAAAGATTTTAAATTTAATTAGTTTATGGTGTTTTGTATGGGAGTTATTTTGAACCATGTATGTCTGGGTATCGATACTAATCAGGAAATATTACAAAGGATAGAGAATTATATAAAGGCCACTAGTAGCCCTTATTGCCAGCAGACCTATCACATCCCTCTCGACCTCCAATGTTATAGCTTCATCTATTCTTCAACCTCTCATTAAGTGCCTCTTTTTCCACCAACCTTTATGGTGACATTTAATTTTCCTATTTGGCAGCTCTTGCTTCAGTGTATTCTAAAAACTGACGCACGTATTTTAAAATTTCCAAGTTTCAGTAATTATTCTACAAGGTTCAATATTACTCTCACTCGTTTATTCTATTGACGTATATATGCACAATTTATGAAAACGCGTCAAAAAAGAGGTCATATCCGTATAACATTGAACATCTCAAAATGTTATATTGTTCAATTATCTGCATGAAGTTGATGAAACCTCAGGCCAGGTAATCTTGATAAAGGAAATAGAAAATGTTTTCTCATAGAGGCGCTGTGCTATATTTTAATAAAACAACTTGATCCTGACAATATATGATCAAGAAGGTAATAATTGTACATTTTAGAGTATAGAAGCTGATGCATATTAAAAAAGAAGAAAGAACAAAAATAAAAAAAAGAAACATACCCACTATCCAATTAAAGAAATAAATGAATGAGAAACAATACATTTTATCTTGGCCTAATGACAGTCTGGAGTGTATAAGGGGCGCCAGTCTATCTACATTTTAGTTATGAAGCTCGGGCTTCCATATCAAATTTCTGATATAAAAACTGATAAACATCGTCGCCACTGGGCACTCAGTCTGTTCATTAAAAGCAAATTTGCATGAGATGATATTGATTAAGTTTTCTGTGTTGATTAGGCCATTACTGGTCGACTATTGACCGAGTTTATCAGATTTCTAAGGCATAATCAAATGAATAAAATGGAATCCAGGGATTGGCTGTATTACATATTTTATGTTCAAGATTTCAGCATTTAGATAATGTGCCTGGGGTATTCAATAATCGTTATCAATTGATGTGGATGGAATGCTCCATTTTCCTGCCTCTAGGATAGTGCTGAGAAACCCGTCCACCTGTGGGAGACATTCAGGGTGAGCGATATTGCAGGCAGATTAGAATCACTGCTGTATCCATATTCATGCCCATCCGATGTGGTGTTCAATTTAAAGCTACTTACTTTGTATTCCAGGCCCTCAATGCATATGAATATTTAAGTATCATCTGATCATGGTGGATGTTGTTTGGTTTACAAGTTTTATCTGACTGCTGTAAATACCTGTCATATCTGTGTTATACCTGCTTTTAGAACAGAATACTAAAAATATAAATATTATTCACAATTCTTACATCTCGATATAAATAAGTCTACTTTTATCAAATTGTACGATTCAGACTTTACATAATATCATCTCGGGTCTTCATCAAGATTGTCAGTCTGCAAATAATAGTACATGTATAGTTTAACCACAGTTTAAAGGGCCAGGTAACCTGGGTATAAATATACTATGTTTGTGGTAAACAAGGATGCAGAAAGCACATTTTTGCCGTAATTTGCAATAAATTGATAGCTTGTTTTTGATTGCTATAATAAACCCCTTCACATGATGGATGCCACCAGCTAAAGATGATTACATATCTAAAAGCATTTAAACCATTTAAATGTCGATTCTTAGATTTGCTAATGTTTCTTTTATTTGGATTGCTAATCCTAGGTGGCCTTCCCCTTTATTAGATAATTGTGAATACAAGCATATCTAGTGTTGAGGTATAGATGATTTAGGTCTAATTCATCAACTTCTTGAAGGTTGATAGTATAATCTGAAGTTCTGGTGAGTCGTTAGTACAAACATATTCAACCTTAAAAGTTGTGTATGTCTATATGTTTGTTTTATTGTCATTGAAACCTTTATTTAATCAAAATAATAAAATATAGATCTTGTGATCCTGATGGCATAAGATACATGTATTAGTTTTTATATTATGTCCTTACATAAGAATGTTTGTAAGAGTATACGTCTTTCTACCTGTTCTGATCACAGAAGCTTGGCTTGTGACAATAACAAAGCATATCAGATCTTGGGACATGCACCACTCATTGCTGCCATATAGCTCCTACAATGTCCCTATCTTCACATGGAGACATTGGAGTATTTGGGCTGACAGAGGTTGGTTTGTCCATTAGTATTTGTCTATCACCCTTACTTTTCACAACAGTGGTGGCAAGAGTACTGCACGATACTTGACACTTTCAACATAACTATTATTGTTTGTATATCGGTTTCAAAACCACATATCATTTAAACATGACCTCCATAATTTCATGAAAGCTTAATCAACTATGTGTTGATAAAGGGTTTTATTTCTCATGTCGATCGTGGAAATGTTATTGATCATATCTGTAGGAATCATACAAATAGATATGTAGACAAATGAAGCACACAGTGGAATGTTGTGTTATAATTATTCCTGGATAAGATCATGTAGATGTTGTGTGTTGCAGCATATGACAGGGTGCGGGATACGAAACTGCCATCATAATACGCCTTTGGCCACGTGTGAATAATTTGTCAACACAACTCTCTGCTGAATATGAAAAGAAAATGTCTTCGACACGTATTTTCAATTAGGGGCTTAATAGTCGCATTAAATCTAACATAAAGATATCTGGTTTGAACTGGGATGTCAAGTAATTATGTTACCATGGTAACAACATGCCAGGTTAAAATATGATAAATTTCAGCGCGATATAATCCAAACTGCATCATTATGAGATGAAATAAGCGTTGACGAGGCTTTTATATACATGTATGTAGAGAATATATAGAGATGTTGAAAAATAAGAATTTAACTAGAATTTGTTCTTTATTGACAAGACAGGGACGACAGTGTAACCATTCAGGTTTGTTTGGTCATGCCTATTCCCAGCATATTTGTCTGTATTGTCTATTCCCAACATATATGTCCGTAGTGCCTATTCCCACCATATTTGTCTTTCTCCCTATTCCCAGCATATTTAATTGTATTGCCTATTCCCAGCACATTTGTCTGTATTGCCTTTTCCCAGCATATTTGTCTGTATTGCCTTTTCCCCACCATATCTGTCTGCATTGCCTATTCCCCAGCATACTTCTCTGTATTGCCTATTCCCCTATATCTGTCTGCATTGACCATTACCAAGCATATTTGTCTATATCGCCTATTCCCCAGCATATTTGTCTATATCGTCTATTCCCCAGCATATTTATCCGTTATTGCCTATTCCCAGCAAATTTTTCCATTATTGCCTATTCCCAGCATACTTATCTGTTTTGCTTAGTCCTCACCATATTTGCCTGTTTTGCCTATTCTGCCAAATAAGTTGATTTTCATATAAGTTTACTTTTTAGGCAGATATTTTACCGTTCATTGAGATCCAAAAACATCTCTTAATGGATATCAGAATGTCAAATGAAATTCAGTCTAATCCAAATTTAAACCCTGTTTCAAGTTTCTCAAAGCCCTTCATGAAATTCACTTTGTGCAGCCTGCTCAGTGATAAGTGTGTTGATCCAAAAAGAGAATCTGCTCTTCGTACAAGACCTGTATTAGATGCTGGTGCATATTTTATCAGCTTTGTCACTATAGAGACACTGGGGATAATCCTGCCGTCACGTGATTACTCATCCTAATCCCTCTCAATCTTCACTTGCCTTCCGTAGGGATGGAGATGAGTGACATGGTGAAAAAACATGATCATGTAATATTCCCGGGACACTAACATGCAGACCATATAGATTGGATGACCAATGTAGGTGCGTGATTGGTGAAAGATGGGTGATCATGTCAGACAGGTGCTTGAATTATGATAGATGGATGATCATGTTAAGGTCCTTAATCTATGACAGATGGACGATCATGTAACTTTGTAATAAGGAACAGGTGATCATGAGAATGCGTGATCGTGTTACGTGATGCATTAGTGCGTGATCCAAGGGATCATGTTCGGAAGATGTATGATGGGATCATTTTTGGTAGATGCAATGATGGGATCATGTGAATTAGTTGATACATGATGGGATCATGTTAGGTAGATGCATGATGGGATCATGTTAGTTAGATGCATGATGGGATCATGTGAATTAGTTGATACATGATGGGATCATGTTAGTTAGATGCATGATGGGATCATATGAGGTAGATGCATGATGGGATTATGTGAGCTAGTTGATGCATGATGGGATCATGTTAGGTAGATGCATGATGGGATTATGTGAGCTAGTTGATGCATGATGGGATCATGTAAGGTAGATGCATGATGGGATCATGTTAGGTAGATGCATGATGGGATCATGTTAGGTAGATGCGTGATGGGATCATATTAGGTAGATGCATGATGGGATTATGTGAGCTAGTTGATGCATTATGGGATCATGTTATGTAGATGCATGATGGGATCATGTTAGGTAGATGCATGATGGGATCATGTTCGGTAGATGCATGATGGGATCATGTTAGGTAGATGCATGACGGGATCATGTTAGGTAGATGTGTGATGGGATCATGTTAGGTAGATGCATGATGGGACCATGTTAGTTAGATGCATGATGGGATCATATGAGGTAGATGCATGATGGGATTATGTGAGCTAGTTGATGCATGATGGGATCATGTTAGGTAGATGCATGATGGGATCATGTTAGGTAGATGCATGATGGGATCATGTTAGGTAGATGTGTGATGGGATCATGTTAGGTAGATGCATGATGGGATCATGTTAGGTAGATGCATTATGGGACCATGTTAGTTAGATGCATGATGGGATCATGTTAGGTAGATGCATGATGGGATTATGTGAGCTAGTTGATGCATGATGGGATCATGTTAGGTAGATGCATGATGGGATCATGTTAGGTAGATGCATGATGGGATCATGTTAGGTAGATGCATGATGGGATCATGTTAGGTAGATGTGTGATGGGATCATGTTAGGTAGATGCGTGATGGGATCATGTTAGGTAGATGCGTGATGGGATCATGTTAGGTGATGGGAACATGTGAGTTAGTTGATGCATGATGGGATCATGTTAGTTTGATGCATGATGGAATCATGTTAGATGCGTGATTTATGAGGGATGGCCGATCATGAAACAACACAAGCTGAGCCCATGGCCATGCGCAATGCATTCTATCACACAATGACATATATATTTATCGAAATAAATACATTTCAATAAAAATGCAATCAATATATTTAAATACTGGAATTCACTGCTTATATCTGTAACCATCACATGTGTTGATATGCTCTTGAGGATGCAAATGGATCTGAACACGAACACAGACATGATATTCCCTGACCTTTATTCTTTTGATTTAAAATGAGTGTTTTCTTTTTTCTCTCTCTTTTTTTTTTTTTTTTTTTTTTTGGAAATATGGAACAGAATTGAGTGAGAGGTGATTTGAATGCGATGAGGAAAAATAGTATCATTTATTTCACTGAAGCAAAATTCTTTGGACCCTCCCTGAGCGATACATTGTGCGTCCCTTCAGATTTACTTCCAGTCTGGAGCATAAATATTTGTGGTGCTAATTCCTTTGTGGTACTGTGTTTTCACACCAGTCTGTCTGGTGACAAGTGCGACAGTCCAAGCAGTATTTACTTTCACCGGTCTCCCGACACACTCATGTTGTCAAGCGGAAGTTGCGGCAACACAATGACGTGTAGCGATAAAAGGGTCCCACATGCTGGGTGAAAAGACAAGCGTGCAAAAAGAATGATGAGCCACGTGTAATGAATTGCTATATCTCCAATTTAATAATTCACTAATCATTAACAAGTTAGGTTGTCAGAGTAACTGTTATTTTGTAAATAAAAGTCCTGTTAATAACATTTTCTCGGATAATCTTTAGAAAGATGAGTATTGAGAGAAGTGATTTCCCCTGAGGCTTCCGCTATGGCTACGTAGGAACACTTGGGTCGACTTCTAATCTCTCCTGATATTGTCAGTTGAGCTTACCCTTATCCAAGTACTGGTGATTTCTGCACTCAGAACACAGAAGTACAACAGGGCAAATGCCACTGCCAATTTCCATGGATGAGATAAAGCATATTTCAGTTACTTTTGAAATTTTGAAATAGCTTTTACATTTTGTTTTTATAAATCATAAATAAAATTATTATTAAGTTGTGAAAACGTGCTTCATACACATTGTCGGTTCACTGAAGATATTTTGACAAAAATATAAAACATGTGAGATTCATCTCAACTTCCCCTAAATTAATTTCAGGATTTGTACTAGCCATAAACCAGTTCAAAAGATATGTCCAGAGTTGTCTAGTGTCTTGACAATATTGGAGAAAGTGCTGAATGATTTCCTCCATTGGACAGAAATTACACAGTACGGATTCCGATACGATAAAGACTACATGACTACATATGTATATGACTTTTGCAATTTTGTGCCAGTTAAATATTTCTATAGATAGAAGCCTATTAGAGTAGAGATTGTACTTCAAAAGGAAAAGCAATGGTGTTAAGAAGACTGAAGAAGACTGAAGAAGACTGCGTCGGTTTAAGACACAATGGGAAGCATCCTCAGTTCTGCACAACATCATACTGTATCCGCTACAATAGATTGTGAAATTGTTTTCCATGTGTGATTAAAAGAAAGGCTTTAATCTTTAATCTTGAAATTTCATATATTTTCATCTAATTTTCACCAAATCTCAATAAATGTTGATTTGTACAGAGGATCACTGCAGATACTGGGCGCTTTCATATCAAAATGTTTTCACATTTCCATGTACACATTGATATATACATACATTTATATATCACTGAGACATGGCATTGCTGGATCAACGTTTGATGTTCTTTCATATGTTTTCTTCTCATGATATAATCAACTCACTTATCTCCCAAGTTTAACGAGCGAGTGTTGCTTCAGGCATATTTTGTAATCAGTTTATATCTTGGATAATTTTATGTTTGATCTGCATAAAAGCAACTGAAAAATACTTTCCCATGTTGCGCACATTACTTCCCAGGGGTTCCTTTTGTTGACGGCGTCGTCAGCGCCTCCTAGTGGTCCTCTGTGTCATCCTTAATCATGAAACAAGGACACTTTATCAAGGAAAAAGGAGACCCATGGGCCTCATATAATATTGTATATCCATATCCTAAATATACTTGGCGGTCCAATATCATTCTTGCAATAATTCCTGGCTTCTCCCGAGCCTACTTTGAATTTAATTAGAGACTGTCAAACTTTTAAAATGAATCTTTTAAAAACTACAGCAGCGAAATGGAAAATGAAGCACATTTCTCATTTGAATAGCGACTAATGTGGAAAATGGCATCTAATTTGCTTTGATTCTCATGCGCATCTTGTTTGATTTACAGCCCTTGGTGGATATTACGGCAGACAAATGAAGGCATTCTAATTGCTTGTATGAACAGCCTCTCACCAGCTCCACACATGCTTCTTGCTGATAATAAAACTTTAAGGAGATGATTTACTAGGGACGAGTATTGTTGATGACACTCGACAGTGTCACATAGAATATGTATCTCTCTTGCCATTCCGATTCACGTGTCCGTTACTTCCGATTTCTTTAATATGAGCTTTCCTCTTTGGGAAAAATAAATAGTTCAGAGAAAATGATGAATGCATTTCCAAGAAAATCAGTCAGTGCCTATGACAGAGCTTCGTCACCTGACCTCGAGGACTTCAGTTGAGATCGGAAAATTTCTGGATTTTCTTTGGATAAATGAATATGTGTTAATTTAGATGAAATAATACGAAATGTAAGCCTTAATATAAGCATCATGTGCAGGCACAGAGCTAAAACTGACCATTCAGCACGTGCAAGAAGAATATCTCGCCTGAGAACTGCTGACTGACTCAAAGGCGTGGTAATGGCAACTGCCTCATCAACAATGCTCTTGATTCCACAAATCTGAAAAACCCAGCACCTGTTATTCAAGTCCTTAGCTTTTTTCTCATTGAAATGCATG
The DNA here is from genome assembly GCA_949316495.1 of Amphiduros pacificus. Classification (NCBI taxonomy): domain Eukaryota; kingdom Metazoa; phylum Annelida; class Polychaeta; order Phyllodocida; family Hesionidae; genus Amphiduros; species Amphiduros pacificus. Next base: position 17,801,685 of record OX439004.1, on the reverse strand, counting down.
CCCATCCCAGTTTATGAGTAAGTATTATAAAATATAATTCCAATTGGGTCAATACAGACTCCACTCACAATGGTTCTGAACAATAGGTACAGATGCTCATATGCTGAATCAGATTAATTAAGTTGTAAAAAGAGTCAGCTGATCAAAAAGGCGTTTTAGCTGAGAAAACAGTACTCTGCATTACACAGGTAGTATTCAATTACTACCTCTGCAGTCATTGCCCTGTTTTTGATCTCATTCAAGGTTTGGAAATCTCCGAGTCATAAATACTTGCCTTGCTCACAAAAATATCATCAAATCTGAATTGACCAACATTAGGTCATAAACTGTAAGGTGTCTGGCACATATACTGACCAATCAGTTCAACTGCTAGAACAAAACAAATCTATTTATATTCATTTATAGCTTTGGTGGCAGGGACTGATATGATAGAGAAGTCCTGCTGTGGAGGATCGGAAAACTGAGAAAAATATAACTAGAATAGATGATCCTAAAATTACTGTATATAATACCATAGCTAAAAATATAGAATCATTTTTAAGTATATTCAGAAAACTGAGAAAAATATAACTAAAATAGATGATCCTAAAATTACTGTATATAATACCATAGCTAAAAAAATAGAATCATTTTTAAGTATATTCAGTTTGCTTCATTCAGAAAATTACAACTTGATATCTCTAAAATCACCGTTCCTTCAAGGATATAAAGGTTATGTGAAACAATTATGTTGATGGTTTTCAGGAAGCAGCGAGGACTTCTGTCAGACGGAGACGTTCAGGGCCTCGTGCGACCCCGGGGAGGTGATCCTCATGACAGTAGCTAACTACGGCCGGATGCACCACGGCCGCTGCGTCAAGAAGGACTACGGCTTTATCGGCTGCTCTACCAGCGTTCTCAGGATGGCCGATATGAAGTGCTCAGGCAGACAGAAATGCAGCTTAGGCATTCCAGATAAAGACTTTGATCTCACAGAACCGTGTCCAGATGACCTCAAAACTTTTTTCCAAGGGGGATATGTGTGCATGAAAGGTTAGTTGAATTTTACATCTCACAAAGTAAAAAACATTTTTCTATAAATATGCAAAGACAATATCCATCATACCTGCATGACTTTCAGAAGATATGGACCCAAATAGGGCATTCCATTTGGGATTCCATTTTGGAGGCAGTACATTGACGTTTTTCCTATATCATTTTCCATGAGCAGTGAGTGGTTATTATTTGCCTGTTTTGTGATTTAGTAACTACCTTTGTTCGGGGATTTGTCTGTCTGTTTGGGATTTTACATCACTTTCAACATTATTTCAGTCATTTCGTGATTAGATCAACTTGTAGCAAATATAGTGCTGCCTCACTGAATTGTCATGTTGCAGATCCTTGACATGACAAGGACAACGGGTTAACCCTTTGGCAAGGGGCCTCAGCTCATGTGCGTGGCCTCTTGTAATAATAATAATAATAATAATAATAATAATAATAATAATAATAATAATAATAATAATAATAATAATAATAATAATAATAATAATAATAATAATAATAATAATAATAATAATAATAATGATAATGATAATGATAATGATAATGATAATGATAATGATAATGATAATAATAATAATAATAATAATAATAATAATAATAATAATAATAATAATAACAATAATAATAATAATAATAAAAAAAATAATAATAATAATAATAATAATAATGATAATAATAATAATAATATAATAATAATAATAATAATAATAATAATAATAATAATAATAACAATAACAATAACAATAACAATAAAAAAAAAAATAATAATAATAATAATAATAAATAATAATAATAATAAATTTGTATAGCGCGTATACCAGTCCGAAGTCTGTTCATAGTGCTTCTCTTAGATAATAAATCAATACGTTGCACTATGAGATGGTTGCACTATGAGATGGTTGCACTATGAGATGGTTATTTTTTATAAGCCACTACCATGGTCTTGGTTTAACCCGGCACGTCTGGGTCAGTCCTGCCCTGGCCAGTGCAACTGTATCAAATAGCGATTTTATGAAGTCTTATTTGCTCCAATCCAGGAGACTTCATCGTAAAGTACACAGCAAGCTAAGCTCACACACAGAGCAAGTAATCTGATGACCACAAACCCTTGCATTGAAGTGAGATTAGCTGATCATCTTGAAGGTTTATAGATAATGAAAAGAAATTGTGAAATGACAATCGACAACTTTTTGACAAAATCTAGGCTAAACCTCAGGGGTTGGAAAGCTTTAAACAGTGGCGGACTATAAATCGTGGCTAATCCTTACAATTTGGGTCATTTCCGGACGCTCACAGCAGAACCGGAGCATAATCACGTCAATTCCGGACGCTCGCAACACAGCCGGACCCAAAATCTCAACGTAGCCGGGCGAAATCTGAGCGCTGTCGGCCAGATTGAAAACAAAGTTGTTTTTAGTCATAATATATCCACTGTCATTTCCAAATTCTTGAGGATATCATATTTGATCATCTGCAACTGATCATCTGCAACTGAATTTTAACGAGAATTTTGTGATAATCTTGATGCGATTTTGATGCTTTTTTAGAAGTCCAGAAATCGTTTCATAACAGGATCACCCGGCTATGCTGTGATAACAGTCCGGCACCGTCTAGATCTCTCCCACCCCTGATACCCCCCCTCCCCCTTGCTATGCTGCGATAAAAGTCCGGTACCGTTCAGAGCTCCTCCACCCCTGAAACCCCCTTGCTATGCTGCGATAAAAGGCCGGTACCGTTCAGATCTCCTCCATCCCTGATACCACCCGGCTATGCTGCGATAAATGTCCGGTACCATTCAGAGCTCCTCCACCACTGAATACCACCCGGCTATGCTGCGATAAATGTCCGGTACCATTCAGAGCTCCTCCACCCCTGCTACCACCCGGCTATGCTGCGATAAAAGTCCGGTACCGTTCAGAGCTCTCCCACCCATGTAACAACCCGGCTATGCTGCGATAAAAGTCCGGCGCCGTTCAAAGCTCTCCCACCCCCAACCTAGTGTACTGAAATCCGTCTGAAAGTAATCAGTTGCGTCATTGAAATTTGGACCACACACCCTCCATCCTCCACGTTAATGATCTTTAACATAGGTTTAAGGTTTAAGGTCGCTATGAAAGAGAAGTTAAGAAGAGGTCAGATTACATTCCTGTTATATCATATGGTGTACCCATCTGATGGAACCCACCGAGGAGAAACATAACATAGAGCAACTGGCAGGGTGGCATCGATTATTAAGGGTGAAGTAGGTGTAGTCACGTGGTGGAACAAGGCACAGGGGAGAAGTATGCAATTTTTGTGTACAGCGACACCTGGCATTTCCACGGAGATCGATAGTCAATAAACTTGTCAAATTGAGGCTCTGCTTGTGGGCTTGGGACACCTTGGCTCCTGCACGCACCTGCAAAACATGAAATCCAAATAGCACACTGCTACAACCTTGCTGCTTCTGAAATACGATATGAGGCAAACTGCTAACTTTGCTTGCAGAGGAAATCTATTATCAACGATAAAGGTTTGCTGGACACATACAGATCAGATAGCTGCTTACTTTGTTTGAAAAATACCACTTTTTCAGAAAAGTAATAGAAAAAAACGTTAAGACATAATTATTGTTGTCTGCACGTTATTGAGTAATAGAGAAGATTGACTGATTAGCTTTCACAGAAAGAACAACATAAGCGAAGTGTAATGTTTAATGCTACGCTAAGGGCAGTCATCGGATATGTTCAGGTACACGCCAGGTGCAATCAACTGACATATAATGCTGTATTATTGTCATGTCATTATACAATATGAACATTTTGTATTATTGAAATGGATGTAGGGAATATAAATGTTTATTTGTTTGTCAATATTTGTCCATAATCAGTGAGAGTCATTCGAGACATTGGCAATCCTTTAAAGAAAATTATTCAATAGAACTATAGGTATATTTGACCTGTTGTAACTGGGAAAAGAGATTGATAAGTTGAATAGTATTGTGTCAGAGAACGTTCACGCATATTATTTTGGGCCTAAATCAACTGTGATCTTGGGAACCAAGTTGTGAAAGCTTTGAAACCAAAAGCTGACAGGGGATTGAATTTTACAGAACATATATTTACAATTATAGTAAACAGATCTATTTTGTCAAATGTTTTTTGACTACTACAGTCCATTTCAATCCTTCTTAATAAGGGTCTCAGGGTCTAAGCTCAGTCAACTTTGAGGCACACGATGGTTGATATATAGTTGCTACTGTTATAGTCAAATAAAGCTAATGCCTAGAGATTCCCATGATAGGTTATAGGATATCGTTGTATACAACAGGATAATTGTGGAATATATTGGTTTACATTACATCATGCAAATATGCGTGATGGTATTATCTGGTGGAATGTCGATCCACAATTGTTGAATATAGGTTAAAATTTGGATTATAAAATGAAATTGTCTATGTTTAAATGATGTAACATGTTGCCATGCACCTGCCATGACCCACAATAAAATGGTGTTTTTGCGCCCTTTGAAGTACAGATCCATTACTTTAACAACGTTACTAGTGGGACCAGGGCCCGATTTTTCCATCGTACTTCAATTTGAAGTACATGCTCAGATCCTAATTTCATGCTCAGATTTGAAGTTTTGCTCAGATTCTAAGCATATACTCAGATCCGATTTTTTCATCATGCTTGGAAAACTTAGATTTGAAGTTTTTGCTCAGATTTGAAGTTCATGCTCAGATTCTGAGTATTTACTCAGATCTGAGATTTTTGGATTTTTTCAATGTGCTCAGACCATTTTCATGCTCAGATTCTGAGTTTTCATGCTCAGATTCTGAGTTTTCATGCTCAGATTCTGAGACAGCTCAAACAGTGGCTCAGATAACATTCTTGATAGCCAAGCAAAGACTACAAACATGTTGCGCACTGTTCGCCGAAAACAAATCCATGAAAAGCTTCGTCGCAGGCAAAATGAGAGAGTGGAGAGGGTTTTGGTGGACCGGTCAAATCCTCTCGAGGGGTGCACTGATGAGCAAATATTCACAGATTACCGTTTCAGTAGAGAGAATGTTTTGTTCATCACACAGCTTCTGTACACTCACCTGATTCGGCCATCGGAAAGATCAAACCCTTTGCCACCCCTATTTCAAGTCTGTGTAGCACTTACCTGGTACGGTAGTGGCACTTTCTACCGGGTGGTTGCAAGATGTTTGGGGCCAGTAAGCACCTCATCAGTGTGTGGATGTGTCCATCGTGTGACACAAGGACTCTGTGAGCTGGCCCTAAGGTTCATCAAGTTTCGAGATGTGGAGAAGACGAAACAGTTCTTTTTTCAGATGGGTGGTAAGTTGTCATCTTGATATTTTTTTTGTTTTCCATCTGCAAAGCCCTCTCTATAATCAATGAATCTTGTTCTCATGCAAATAATACAGTCGATAGAGTAATCCAAGTGCAGCATATTCATCTTATTTTGGAGATTTTTTAAGTCCTTTCCACTCTCAGATACAAACAAAAAAATCCTTCTGAAAAGTAAAAATATAAATGTCCTTCCTCCATCGATGTGAAAAGCAAAGTTGACAACTTGCAAATGTCAAGGACACAAAATGAAACTTTTGTGGTGAGGCTCTTTACCGTATCTCTATGTGAATCACTTTGTATGAATGGTTGAATTAAGATTGTATTAATGGTTGAATCGAGATAGTTTTCCAATCATGAATTTCATATTTGCATTCACATATTTATATCTTGCCTATAAATTATTTATTTTGTCTTAAAGACTTTAAAATTGACTTCAATTTAATAAATCTTTTTAATACAATAAGTCACCTTCAAGGGCCTCACTCAGGACCCTTTCCAATCAAAAAGGATCAGTTTCAAAATAAATGAAATGTTTCCTCATTCAAATATATTGAGTGGACAAGAAGTTATTTTTGAAATTCTTCTCTTTGAAGATGATTAATAGTTTTAGTTAAATAAGGAGAGTGCCCAAAAATGTCAGTTTTCTTAAAGTGAAATCACAGCCATGCCATTTTGTGAGCAATGAATATATTAAGAATATTGTTTTTTTTTAATCTTTATTTTACAACTTTCAAATCCAAATTCTCAAGAAATTAACAAATTCACATCAGATACATTAATAAGTATATGATCATCTGGAATTGAACTTTACTCTGATTTTTGACCAATTTCAAAAGGTGCCACAATGAATGATTGCAAAATAAGGATTAATTCAAGCTTTCTGTTTATTTCTTCATCATTATGAGTCTTGTTTTCTATCAAATTGCTATAAATATATACATATTTATTTTAAGGTATCCCAGGCATCATTGCCCTAGTCGATGGTACCCATATCGGCATAAAGAGACCATCGGTGGAAAATTCGGATGACTATTACAACCGTAAAGGATATCATAGTTTAAATGCTCAGGTAAAAGACCTCAAATTTATTTATAGATATATCGATATATTTTTCTTAAAATACATTTTTCAGAAAAATAGAAATAAGATGTTTCGTGACTAGTAATGGATGTGAATTAGGTGTTTAATTTTTACATTTCAATTGTACATGCCCAGCCTGAAATATATGAATGCAGCGCACTAGAAACTGTTGTGGTAAATCTATACTTTTTGTTCATTTTCAGATATCAATGGACCATGAATATCTGGTCACAGATGTTGTTGCTCGCTGGCCTGGAGCCACTCATGACAACAGAATCTTTAATAATTGTGCCCTCTGTCGTAGATTGGAAACTGGTATGTGTTATAAGACAAGTCAAAATATTTGCCCTCTTGCAATATTTAGTGGCAGATATTTTACTAACAACGCACTAACAACGCACTGATTGTTAAAATCAAATTAAGAAGATTATGAAGGAAAGATGAGCATCAGAAATAAAATTACATAAAATTACATAAAATTACATAAAATTAAATAAAATTACATAAAATTACATATTTATGTCTCAAAATACCTGATATTTTAAAAAATAATTTGTTACTTTATTTCAGGTCAGTTGGATGGCATCCTCTTGGGTGACACTGGATATGCTTGTCGTCGGTACCTAATTGTGCCATATTTGAGACCTGCTCTCCCCTACCAACACAAGTTTAACAAGTCACAAAAATTCATCAGGGCACGAGTGGAGTGTGGCTTTGGAATGCTAAAAAACCGTTTTCATTGTCTTCAAATAATTCTTAAAATGGAACCAAAAATGGTTGCCAAGGTAACCACTGCCGTTTGCGTGCTTCACAACATAGGAATTTTACGACGTGATGTCATGCCATATCGTACAAATGCTCCAGTGAACAATGCTCTAGTTCCTGTCGCCCCAGTACTGCCCAGAGCAGATGGACGAGCAATGCGGGAGCATATTGCCTCCAATTTTTTTCAGTGACATATTTATATTATTTTAGGATTTTAATTATTTACAATGAAATTCAAATGTGGATATATTTGATTTTAATGGGCTACAATGACAAGAAATATAATCATTCGAGTGTAAAATTCAGAACTGCACATAATGAAAAATGTACACATTTAATCCATTTTTTATGGTTTTTTGTAATTTTGTTTCTATTATAAGTCTTTATCATATGTAGTATATGTGAAATGTTTAAAGTTTGAAATTGATAGGAAGTTTTCAAGTATGTAAATAATTTTGAGAGGTGTTAAAGAATTATAAATATCAAGGCAATATCTATTTGAATAAACTTTACATAATTTAAATTATTAAGATGTACTGAGATCATAATATACTAAAAGAAAACTATGTTAAATCTGTCTTCATTGATTATTTTTTTAATTGGAAAACTTAAAAGGCGAGTACTTTGCAGATAAAAAACTTTATTGCTATAAGAAAACACTTCATCACCCAAACACTAAACAATTGCATGTGGGATAACGAAAAAGTAATGGTTCAGGACGTTGCACACACTGAATCCATTATCAAAATCACAGGTTATCACATGTCACCTATAATCACATATTGTACATAATCAAATAATAGCATCACACAATTTAAATCATATGGGGACAGAGCTTACAATTGCTCTAACAACTATGACTCAAGTTGGTCATCTATTTAATATTTAATTAATCAAGTCATACATACATACATACATACATACATACATACATACATACATACATACATACATACATACATACATACACACACACACATACACACATACATACATACATACATACATACATACATACATACATACATACATACATACATACATACATACACACACACACACACATACACACATACATACATACATACATACATACATACATACACATACACACATACACACATACATACACACACATACATACACACACATACACACATACATACATACATACATACATACATACATACATACATACATACATACATACATACATACATACATACATACAAAATATATTTTTACATACTTTATAGATACATAATATAACATTCAGTTTTCCTATATTTTGGTGGTTGTGACCAAGTGAGCATTTACTGCGCCCTATTTACACTTATTATTAAAATATCACATTTTATGTAACTTTATATAATTTGCAGGGGACAAACATAAAAAGAAACCCTGCTCTTCTGACTTAATTTCAACTGTTAATATATATATATATATATACATATATCCAAGATTAGACTGAGGAGTACATAACTATTTACTCTAGCAACATTCGGTCCCTTTTCATTTTTAATATTTCTATCTCGAGTTCTAACTTTTCTAACTTTTTTTTCTGCACTTCTTGTTCGATTTTCAGAGTTTCCATGTACATACGATCTTGTTTTTCTTTTCTTTTTTTATTTGTTGTTGTCACATATGGGCTTCCCAATGGTGTGGGAAGCCGGAATTCTGGTGACATAAGCAAATTATGAACTCTTGCACTGATTGGCTGGATTGGTTCCTCCTCCATCTGGGTCTCTTCCTCCTCCATCTGGGTCTCTTCCACTGCTTGGGGCAGCAAGCTCTGAGAGGTATCCGATCCCTGAGACTGCGTACATTGTACCACAATGGAGCTGCCCACTTCTGCAATTACAAATTTTGAAAATTAAACTAAAACTGCCAAATAACATAACTTAACGCTGAAACAGCTAAGTTACATAATTTTAACAAAAGTTGAAAATAGTGATATAACATTGGCACAGCTATGCCGATCATTGTTTTTTTTTTGTGAAGTTTGTGAACATTTTGTGGAAATTGGAAAATTTTCCTCATATTTCAAATATTATTTATTATAATCCATAAGGGACAACTATTACTTTTTGATAAAATACAATTTATTGAAGGTTTTATTGTTTTACAGAGTTATATTATTTTTAGAGTTATATTATTTTCTGGAAATTGTTTCATAAATGATCTTTTAAATCCTTTCTCATAGCAAATTTGAGCAAATGATAATTTTGACCAATATAAATGCTAACATAAACTTACCCATTGGTGGTAAATCTATGTAGCTAATCTCAGGGAACGTGACTGCTTCTGAAAAATTAGGAAATTAGTGAAGTCATTTAAACCAAAACCTTTTGATGATATGGCAACATGCACAATTTATCACATTACTACCCCGAGTTTTGTGTATTTAATATTAGGGCAATATATCAATGTAATTTTAATTAAATCAGCTATAAAAAATATTTGATATATGACCTTTATCCCCCAATCTGGCACAATGGCAGATTTTGGTCCATATTAATTGATTTTAGTGTTATTTTATATTTTGTCAAATTTCACATGGACTGAGACATGATCTGCTACTTTTAAGATAGCAATACATATATTTTTAGAATATGACAAACAAATCTTACGACTGTTGATGAGATCAAATATATTTCCTCGTGACCGTTGAGATTCTGGTGAGGATGCTCTGAATATGGCTATAAAAAAAAAGAATCAGATTATTGGATGGTTAAATGATAATGAAACATGAAACAAATTCATACATCAACTACCAGATACATATTTTATCTAAATTGTTCACTGAGGAGTGACTGTTCTTCAAAGCATGATGTTCATCGCTGATACCAATAGTGTTAATCAAGATCCTTCCACCAAAACCAATAGAAAACAAAACTAAAAATTTAAAATAAAAAAGTTCGGCAGCGGGGTGATCTGCAAAAAAATATCTCATGGGTGCAAAACACTCTCTTGAAGCAACAAGTATGGGATAATGTTCAATGCCGAATATGAAAGACACTTCAAAGGTTTTTCTGAAAAATGTTGAATTCTTCACTGAAGCATGATTGTTCATTGATTCAGAAACATTTTTATCTGAGTAACTTATACTACTCTTGAATAGCATGTACTTTTTCTTCCATATTACCTTCACTTCCAATGAGTGGATCACTTCCATTCTGTGGGATGCTGGCCACACGGACTGGATCTGAAATTCAAAATACATGTCTTTTGAATTTGCAAAACAATTAAATGCTTTAAGAAAAACATTGAAGACATATGTTGAATTATCATCAGGCAACTGTAACCATTATTTCCATTATCAAATTACCTTCAATTGAAGTAATTGTCTCAGTTCTGGGTACAGCTTGTGTTGATATAGTTGCAAGTACTGGTTCTGCAAAATTAAAATAAGAATCTGATTAACTGATCAACACATGGTGTCACCACTACTGTATGCCACCCTTTTGGTGTGCCACCTTATATGCATGTTAATTTAAGAAATATTATGAGCAGTAGCAGTAATTTATTTAATTTGTTTTTAAATATCTCATTAACTGTTCTAACAGTGGTAATTTAATATTTCACCAAAATATCATGCTGCTTATTAATTTCAGACTTATTCATTTAACCAAATTATCAAAGCAATGTTCAAGTACAATTGATGTCTGACAAAATATTTTGCAAATTCATGTGAAGCAAATTTTAAATTCTCATAAATTTTACCTTCATTCAAAATGTGAGTCTCATTGACTGATGTATTTTGCTGCCTCTCTCTGACTGCTGCAATAACTGGCTCTGCATTAGAAAATTAGATAACATATTTATAATGTGTGAGTGACTCACATGCAATGTCAAATGATGCATTCAAAAGAGGAGGTGATTTTTTTTCTTGAGTGCTCATTTATGTACTTTACAATTACCTGAGGTGTCTAAATATTTTGATAGGCCTTGAACGCCATCAGTTCGTCCAAAACGCTGGAGATACAATTCTTCTGCTTCAGATAGATGTTTTTTTTTTCCACCACCAGTCACCCTCATGTCTGATAATTTTGATTTGGCTGAAAAATGATTTATATCAAGAGATACAAAATTTAAAACATAGGCCAATTACCTTAGAGCTATGATAATCATTACTTTGTTGTTATATTTTGAACATTTTCAGAAAATGCTCACAAATCAGGAATTTGGCATGCTTTCATTGATTTAGCAATACTTTACCAGCTATCCTATTGTAGGATACAAATATCAACTCACCTTTCTGTTTGAGGTTGTTCCATTTCTTTCGGCATTGTTCTGCATTTCTTTTCTCTAGTCTGTAATGAAGAATTTATAGTAAATATGAATGACATTACATGCTATGCAAGCAAATCATAATATTCAATTGCATTAATTGCAAGAAAACTACTATTTTGTTTGGTCTGAATATGGTACCTGTATTTGTTTTCAGTCAAACAGAAAAACTGGGTAAACATGGGTAACCAAAATTAATTTGTGCAATATCAGGCCTTGGCATTAGTCAGCTTGTCCGAAGGTATATTTCCAGATTGGGCCACTAGCAAAAAATGTCACAAAATGTGTGATGCCTATGTGTCACAAAAAACTGTAGCACATTTAATCCACCAGGAGGCAGCAATGGGATTTTATTTTGTGAAATCATAGTTGGAATTGTAGTTGGTTTTGCAGTTATTATTCATTCTTGTTACTTATTATTTATGATAGCATTATCTTTGTGAAAACTGACAATTTGGGTGCCCTGTAGATTACATATATTGTCACTGTTTTAAATAGAAATGTAAGATGCACAGTTTCCAGCCCCAAAACATAATTCTTTAATATTTTTTGCAGAAAACCAAGAAATGTGAACAATATAACAATAAACATGTCGTTATCAATCATTGTTGATAATTATCATTTACCGGTATGTTTGCATTATCTTTGAGAATAGAAATGTATGATGAACAGGTTGGTTTGATGATGAACATTTGTTGGTTTTGTGCAAAAATATTTAATAATTTTCATGATTTGGGGCAAGAAACTGTTCATGTCAGATTTCAATACAAAACAGTGACAATATAAGAAATCTACAGGGTGCCCAAAATGACAGTTTTCTCAAAGATAATGCAATCATAAATGATAATTATCAAAAATGAATGATAACGGCATGTAATATTATTCATATTTGTTGGTTTCGGTCAGAAATATTTAATAATTTTCATGATTTGGGACAGGAAACTGTTCATCTTATATCTTAATACAAAACAGTGACAATATAAGAAATCTACAGAGCACCCAAAATGACAGTTTTCTCAAAGATAATGCAATCATAAATGATAATTATCAAAAATGAATGATAACGGCATGTAATATTATTCATATTTGTTGGTTTCGGTCAGAAATATTTAATAATTTTCATGATTTGGGACAGGAAACTGTTCATCTTATATCTTAATACAAAACAGTGACAATATAAGAAATCTACAGAGCACCCAAAATGTCAGTTTTCTCAAAGATAATGCAATCATAAATGATAATTATCAAAAATGAATGATAACGGCATGTAATATTATTCATATTTGTTGGTTTCGGTCAGAAATATTTAATAATTTTCATGATTTGGGACAGGAAACTGTTCATCTTATATCTTAATACAAAACAGTGACAATATAAGAAATCTACAGAGCACCCAAAATGTCAGTTTTCTCAAAGATAATGCAATCATAAATGATAATTATCAAAAATGAATGATAACGGCATGTAATATTATTCATATTTGTTGCTTTCGGTCAGAAATATTTAATAATTTTCATGATTTGGGGCAGAAAACTGTTCATCTCAGATTTCCACACAAAACAGTGACAATATAAGAAATCTACAGAGCACCCAAAATGTCAGTTTTCTCAAAGATAATGCAATCATAAATGATAATTATCAAAAATGAATGATAACGGCATGTAATATTATTCATATTTGTTGCTTTCGGTCAGAAATATTTAATAATTTTCATGATTTGGGGCAGAAAACTGTTCATCTCAGATTTCCACACAAAACAGTGACAATATAAGAAATCTACAGAGCACCCAAAATGTCAGTTTTCTCAAAGATAATGCAATCATAAATGATAATTATCAAAAATGAATGATAACGGCATGTAATATTATTCATATTTGTTGGTTTCGGTCAGAAATATTTAATAATTTTCATGATTTGGGACAGGAAACTGTTCATCTTATATCTTAATACAAAACAGTGACAATATAAGAAATCTACAGAGCACCCAAAATGTCAGTTTTCTCAAAGATAATGCAATCATAAATGATAATTATCAAAAATGAATGATAACGGCATGTAATATTATTCATATTTGTTGCTTTCGGTCAGAAATATTTAATAATTTTCATGATTTGGGGCAGAAAACTGTTCATCTCAGATTTCCACACAAAACAGTGACAATATAAGAAATCTACAGAGCACCCAAAATGTCAGTTTTCTCAAAGATAATGCAATCATAAATGATAATTATCAAAAATGAATGATAACGGCATGTAATATTATTCATATTTGTTGCTTTCGGTCAGAAATATTTAATAATTTTCATGATTTGGGGCAGAAAACTGTTCATCTCAGATTTCCACACAAAACAGTGACAATATAAGAAATCTACAGAGCACCCAAAATGTCAGTTTTCTCAAAGATAATGCAATCATAAATGATAATTATCAAAAATGAATGATAACGGCATGTAATATTATTCATATTTGTTGGTTTCGGTCAGAAATATTTAATAATTTTCATGATTTGGGACAGGAAACTGTTCATCTTATATCTTAATACAAAACAGTGACAATATAAGAAATCTACAGAGCACCCAAAATGTCAGTTTTCTCAAAGATAATGCAATCATAAATGATAATTATCAAAAATGAATGATAACGGCATGTAATATTATTCATATTTGTTGGTTTCGGTCAGAAATATTTAATAATTTTCATGATTTGGGACAGGAAACTGTTCATCTTATATCTTAATACAAAACAGTGACAATATAAGAAATCTACAGAGCACCCAAAATGTCAGTTTTCTCAAAGATAATGCAATCATAAATGATAATTATCAAAAATGAATGATAACGGCATGTAATATTATTCATATTTGTTGCTTTCGGTCAGAAATATTTAATAATTTTCATGATTTGGGGCAGAAAACTGTTCATCTCAGATTTCCACACAAAACAGTGACAATATAAGAAATCTACAGAGCACCCAAAATGTCAGTTTTCTCAAAGATAATGCAATCATAAATGATAATTATCAAAAATGAATGATAACGGCATGTAATATTATTCATATTTGTTGCTTTCGGTCAGAAATATTTAATAATTTTCATGATTTGGGGCAGAAAACTGTTCATCTCAGATTTCCACACAAAACAGTGACAATATAAGAAATCTACAGAGCACCCAAAATGTCAGTTTTCTCAAAGATAATGCAATCATAAATGATAATTATCAAAAATGAATGATAACGGCATGTAATATTATTCATATTTGTTGGTTTCGGTCAGAAATATTTAATAATTTTCATGATTTGGGACAGGAAACTGTTCATCTTATATCTTAATACAAAACAGTGACAATATAAGAAATCTACAGAGCACCCAAAATGTCAGTTTTCTCAAAGATAATGCAATCATAAATGATAATTATCAAAAATGAATGATAACGGCATGTAATATTATTCATATTTGTTGCTTTCGGTCAGAAATATTTAATAATTTTCATGATTTGGGGCAGAAAACTGTTCATCTCAGATTTCCACACAAAACAGTGACAATATAAGAAATCTACAGAGCACCCAAAATGTCAGTTTTCTCAAAGATAATGCAATCATAAATGATAATTATCAAAAATGAATGATAACGGCATGTAATATTATTCATATTTGTTGCTTTCGGTCAGAAATATTTAATAATTTTCATGATTTGGGGCAGAAAACTGTTCATCTCAGATTTCCACACAAAACAGTGACAATATAAGAAATCTACAGAGCACCCAAAATGTCAGTTTTCTCAAAGATAATGCAATCATAAATGATAATTATCAAAAATGAATGATAACGGCATGTAATATTATTCATATTTGTTGGTTTCGGTCAGAAATATTTAATAATTTTCATGATTTGGGACAGGAAACTGTTCATCTTATATCTTAATACAAAACAGTGACAATATAAGAAATCTACAGAGCACCCAAAATGTCAGTTTTCTCAAAGATAATGCAATCATAAATGATAATTATCAAAAATGAATGATAACGGCATGTAATATTATTCATATTTGTTGCTTTCGGTCAGAAATATTTAATAATTTTCATGATTTGGGGCAGAAAACTGTTCATCTCAGATTTCCACACAAAACAGTGACAATATAAGAAATCTACAGAGCACCCAAAATGTCAGTTTTCTCAAAGATAATGCAATCATAAATGATAATTATCAAAAATGAATGATAACGGCATGTAATATTATTCATATTTGTTGCTTTCGGTCAGAAATATTTAATAATTTTCATGATTTGGGGCAGAAAACTGTTCATCTCAGATTTCCACACAAAACAGTGACAATATAAGAAATCTACAGAGCACCCAAAATGTCAGTTTTCTCAAAGATAATGCAATCATAAATGATAATTATCAAAAATGAATGATAACGGCATGTAATATTATTCATATTTGTTGGTTTCGGTCAGAAATATTTAATAATTTTCATGATTTGGGACAGGAAACTGTTCATCTTATATCTTAATACAAAACAGTGACAATATAAGAAATCTACAGAGCACCCAAAATGACAGTTTTCTCAAAGATAATGCAATCATAAATGATAATTATCAAAAATGAATGATAACGGCATGTAATATTATTCATATTTGTTGGTTTCGGTCAGAAATATTTAATAATTTTCATGATTTGGGACAGGAAACTGTTCATCTTATATCTTAATACAAAACAGTGACAATATAAGAAATCTACAGAGCACCCAAAATGTCAGTTTTCTCAAAGATAATGCAATCATAAATGATAATTATCAAAAATGAATGATAACGGCATGTAATATTATTCATATTTGTTGCTTTCGGTCAGAAATATTTAATAATTTTCATGATTTGGGGCAGAAAACTGTTCATCTCAGATTTCCACACAAAACAGTGACAATATAAGAAATCTACAGGGTGCCCAAAATGACAGTTTTCTCAAAGATAATGCAATCATAAATGATAATTATCAAAAATGAATGATAACGGCATGTAATATTATTCATATTTGTTGGTTTCGGTCAGAAATATTTAATAATTTTCATGATTTGGGGCAAGAATCTGTTCATCTTACATTTCTATACAAAACAGTGACAACAATATATGAAATCTACAGGGCACCCAAAATGTCAGTTTTCTCAAAGATAATGCTATCATAAATGATCATTATCAACAATGAATGATAACGGCATGTAATATTATTCATATTTGTTGGTTTTGTACAAAAATATTAAAAGATTATCAAGATATGGGGCTGGAAACTGTGCATCTTACATTTCAATACAAAACAGTGACAAACCAACAAATGTGATTAATATAACAAGCCGTTATCATTCGTTGTTGATAATTATCATTTATGATTGCATTATCTTTGAGAAAACTAACCAGTTTGAGATCAGAAGAATATATGTAAACAATAAGAGTTTGACTGTTCACTCGCGATATAGGAATAACGATGTTTTACTAACCTCTTCTTGAGAATACAGCTTTCTTTTACAGGTATTCATATTCTTTGTGAAATGTAGATACGTTTAAAAAAAAAGTGATTTCAATTACGTTAATTCTAACCAGTGTTCACCTCACATATAAACTTGTGAGGCAAAGTTGTAGTGAGCAGAAGTGACAGTGATGCTGTGTGGCAGTGACTTGAAGCTTACCACCCACTGTGTGGGAGGCGCTCGTTAGTGTTGTGAGGTGGTGTGACTCGCAAGCACTAAATTCAAGCCAGTGAGAACTGTGTGTGGGTGCCCTTTGATCTTTTCATGCCATCTATTTTTGGATCAAATTGTAACTCACCTGCCGCAAGCCTTGCCGACCTTCTCCCAGGCCTCCTTTTTGCTTTCCTTGAAAGCCACCCCCTCTCCCTTATTAAACAAAACTTTCCTATACTTAAAACAATCTGAAACTAAAATAATCTCCTCCTCAGTGCTCCAATTTTTCGATGCTTTCGCCATGATTTTTGCCAGATGTAGATGTCGTCTGCTCTGTATTCTTTGTTGACGTCACTAAAAAGGGGCGTGGCCTTATTTACGTTGTAAGCACATGGTTTTTATTTACATTAGGATGCATTGTGGGAATTGGAATGGTGCATTCTGGGAAGATGCGCACCCATTTGACAGATCTGAGCACGGACTTCAAATCTGAGCATGTACTCCAAATCTGAGCATGTACTTCGTGAAGTTTTATTATCTGAGCATCTGAGCACAATGGAAAAATCGGAAAAACTTGGGATTCAGAAAATTACTTCGGTAAGTACGGCTTCAAATCTGAGTACATGCTCAGATTTAAGATTTGAAGTACGATGGAAAAATCGGGCCCAGTACAAATTGTTGTTTCACATTGAGGTAACATTAAAGAATGATGGTTGACATGGTGGTTTACATGATGGATAATATTGCCATGTTCCTGTTGTTTCAGTTGCCACGGCCAGTAAGGACTTATGTCAGACTTCTGGGTACGTGAAGCTGATAGCTACTCACGGGTACCTGTCCAGCCTGACTGCGCAGACATCAGGGTGTGGCACTCCCACCACTCCCTGGATCCTAGAGGCCAAGGCTGGACAGAGGATTAACATCACCCTGCATGACTTCACCTCCGCCACGGTAGGGGGCGCTATCAGCATGGCCTACGGGCTCAGGCTGGAAGACAACTCATGGGCGAGCTGTCGGTGAGTTGAAGCTACCCACTTTAAGAAATTCATGTTTTGTCGGGAAATGTCTTGATTTGAATTTGACAACAACACTCAGTTATCTTTTCCAAATCCATTACTTTTAACCGCTTTTAAGAACGGCCCTGTTTTGTTATTTGCAGACAACTGGCAATTATCAAGGAGGACAAGCGGGAAGAGAGGGTCTCGAACTGTATAGCAAAGAGCCGGGAAACACTCGTCTACACTTCCGTATCAAACTCGGTACAAGTTCACATACTGCCCTCTGGTGTCGACGAATCACAATTCCTCTTGGAATATACAGGTGAGTGATTATAAGACCAAAACGATAAAAAGCACTTTAATGCTGGAGCAGTTGGTTGGCTTGCAAGTTTATGTTTAATATATCTAACACAATACTTCACTCTGACATACCATGTTCAAGAATAATGTGAGAAATAGATGAAGAAAGATTGAATGGATCTTGAGGTTGTAATCTATTTTATGGTTTCACAAAATAAACTGCCAAGTAGTCTGGTTTCAATTACATATATAATTGTGGCAAACTGCCTTACTCTGACTTAGAATGACATGCCAAGCACACGTATTAAACTAGATGCCAAATGTACGCGTGACACTGTTCATATCACACAAGATAAGTGTTCTTTATTAAATGTGAAATTCATATATAGATCAGATAACGATGGGTCTCAAGGTGTCTATATTTTGCTGTATATATATCTATAACGGTATCTTAAGTCATTTCCTTTGTTATGCGTCTGGGTGTGAACTACAGTCGTGTTACACGGTACATTCTTAAAGGCATCGCCTCTCATAAATACCCAATTGATTTCATTTGTGAAATCACAGAATGTTTCCAGCTGTCGTAGGTATTTTCCCGGTTTTATATTTCTATCTGCAAAGTTACTGGACAATTAACTGCACAACATCTGCCCAATTTCTCTATACAACTCGCAAGCTGGATACAAGACATTCTTTTTATCGTGTACGTGTACGGGAACAGTTGAATTATTATGTTTGTGGACTAAGTAAGACATAACCTTACAATAAATGGTAAAATAATACTATGAATCTAGTGTGGAATAGGAAAGTCGATCATATAAAATAAGTGGCGAGAAAAAAATGTGAAAAGTATTATTAAGGGCTGAAATTCAGTGATCCAATTGAAATGACAATATTTTGTCTGGCACAAATCATAATTTTGTGTTGACATTTCAGTGATTTTCGAGGTAGTGGATGTCATGCTGACCATGTGTAGACGCATAAACCGGACAATCAAATTAGATCTGCCAATGCCCAACAATGTCAACATTGTTCCTCTGCCAATAATTCTTTCAATTACCAATCTTGTTACGCAGTCAAGCCGCAGTGTATATTGCAATAAGAAAACACAAGGCATGCATTTTTTCAAAGACACAAAATGCATTCTGGGTAACAAAATGGCCTCGTACATGATGTCATTTGCAGGTGGTAACCACAGAATCAATGTTAGTTTGCAATAAATAATCACTCCACTAGATTCCACTTTAGTAACCTCAATATTATCTGCCCTGGATTTCCTTTACGTTCTCAACATTCAATAATCTTTGTTATAAACATTGATTTGGAATTAGTTTGAGATGCATTAAATAATTTTGTTCCATTAATGGCATTCTCAGAACAACTGGACGATAAAAGCGGAATTCTTTTACTGATTAAAATCATAGACATGTAATCACGACCTTTGAGATGCCCCTGTGAAGTTTGAAACTTGACATCACTGCTCACATTACACAGCAGATGAGAGATGAGCCCTCTAGGTGAGCACTTCCTATTTGACAGCACTATGAGTGGCAGCGCTGTGTTAGCTGACCGCTGAAAGCAGGCACGTCACATTAACTTCATCTTGATTCAGATGTATGAGGGTGTTATTAATACCCCAGTTGTCTCTATGACCCTCAAGAATGCACCTATTCTAGTATACCTCAGATGTATGAGAGTGTTCTTAATACCCCCGTCTTCTCTATGACCCTCCAAGAATACACCTATCCAAGTATCCTAGTAGACCAATGCGTCACTTCTAGTATCCTAGTAGACCAATGCGTTACTTCAAGTATCTTAGTAGACCAATGCGTCACTTCAAGTATCCCAGTAGACCAGTGCGTCACTTCTAGTATCGTAGTAGACCAATGCGTAACTGCAAGTATCCTAGTAGGCCAATGCGTCACTTCAAGTATCCTAGTAGACCAATGGGTCACTTCTAGTATCCTAGTAGACCAATGCGTCACTTCTAGTATCCTAGTAGACCAATGCGTTACTTCAAGTATCTTAGTAGACCAATGCGTCACTTCAAGTATCCTAGTAGACCAATGCATCACTTGTAGTATCCTAGTAGACCAATGCATCACTTGTAGTATCCTAGTAGACCAATGGGTCACTTCAAGTATCCTAGTAGAACAATGCGTCACTTCTAGTACCCTAGTAGACCAATGCGTCACTGCAAGTATCCTAGTAGACCAATGCATCACTCCTAGTATCCTAGAAGACCAAAACGTCACTCCTAGTATCCTAGTAGACCAATGCATTACTTCAAGTATCCTAGTAGACCAATGCGTCACTTCAAGTATCCTAGTAGACCAGTGCGTCACTTCTAGTATCCTAGTAGGCCAATGCGTCACTTCTAGTATCCTAGTAGACCAATGGGTCACTTCTAGTATCCTAGTAGACCAATGCGTCCCTTCTAGTAACCTAGTAGACCAATGCGTCACTTCTAGTATCCTAGTAGACCAATACGTCACTTCTAGTATCCTAGAAGACCAATGCGTCAGTTCTAGTATCCTAGTAGACCAATGCGTCACTTCTAGTATCCTAGTATACCAATGCACCACTTCTAGTATCCTAGCAGACCAATGTGTCACTTCCAGTATCCTAGTAGAACAATGTATCACTTCTAGTATCCTAGTAGACCAATGCGTCACTTCTAGTATCTTAGTAGACCAATGGGTCACTTCTAGTATCCTAGTAGACCAATGCATCACTTCTAGTATCCTAGTAGACCAATGCGTCACTTCTAGTATCCTAGTAGACCAATGCGTCACTTCTAGTATCCTAGTAGACCAATACGTCACTTCTAGTATCCTAGAAGACCAATGCGTCATTTCTAGTATCCTAGTAGACCAATGCATCACTTCTAGTATCCTAGTATACCAATGCACCACTTCTAGTATCCTAGTATACCAATGCACCACTTCTAGTATCCTAGTAGACCAATGTGTCACTTCTAGTATCCTAGTATACCAATGCGTCACTTCTAGTTTCCTAGTATACCAATGCGTCACTTCTAATATCCTAGTAGAACAATGCATCACTTCAAGTATCCTAGTAGACCAATGAGTCACCTCTAGTATCCTAGTATACCAATGCGTCACTTCTAGTATCCTAGTAGACCAATGCATAACTTCTAGTATCCTAGTAGACCAATGCGTCATTTCTAGTATCCTAGTAGACCAATCCGTCACTTCTAGTATCCTAGTAGACCAATGCGTCACTTCTAGTATCCTAGTATACCAATGCGTCACTTCTAATATCCTAGTAGACCAATGGGTCACTTCATTTATCCTAGTAGACCAATGCGTCACTTTTAGTATCCTAGTAGACCAATACGTCACTTTTAGTATCCTAGTAGACCAATGCGTCACTTCTAGTATCCTAGTAGACCAATGCATCACTTCAAGTATCCCAGTAGACCAATGCGTCACCTCAAGTATCCTAGTAGACCAATGCACCACTTCTTGTATCCTAGTAGACCAATGCGTCACTTCTAGTATCCTAGTAGACCAATGCGTCACTTCTAGTATCCTAGTATACCAATGCGTCACTTCTAGTATCCTAGTAGACCAATGCATCACTTCTAATATCCTAGTAGAACAATGCATCACTTCAAGTATCCTAGTAGACCAATGAGTCACCTCTAGTATCCTAGTAGACCAATGCGTCACTTTTAGTATCCTAGTAGACCAATACGTCACTTTTAGTATCCCAGTAGACCAATGCGTCACTTCAAGTATCCCAGTAGACCAATGCACCACTTCTAGTATCCTAGTAGACCAATGCGTCACTTTTAGTATCCTAGTAGACCAATGCGTCACTTCTAGTATCCTAGTAGACCAATGCGTCACTTCTAGTATCCTAGTATTCCAATGCACCACTTCTAGTATCCTAGTAGACCAATGTTTCACTTCCAGTATCATAGTATACCAATGCGTCACTTCTAGTATCCTAGTATACCATTGCGTCACTTCTAGTATCCTAGTAGACCAATGTGTCGCTTCTAGTATCCTAGAATACCAATGCGTCACTTCTAGTATCCTTGAAGATCAATACGTTACTTCAAGTATCCTAGTAGAGCAATGCATCACTTCTAGTATCCTAGTGTACCAATGTGTCACTTCTAGTATCCTAGTAGACCAATGGGTCACTTCTAGTATCCTAGTAGACCAATGCGTCACTTCTAGTATCCTAGTATACCAATGCGTCACTTCTAATATCCTAGTAGACCAATGGGTCACTTCAAGTATCCTAGTAGACCAATACGTAACTTCTAGTATCCTAGTATACCAATGCGTCACTTCTAGTATCCTAGTAGACCAATGCGTCACTTTTAGTATCCTAGTAGACCAATACGTCACTTTTAGTATCCTAGTAGACCAATGCGTCACTTCTAGTATCCTAGTAGACCAATGCATCACTTCAAGTATCCCAGTAGACCAATGCGTCACTTCAAGTATCCTAGTAGCCCAATGCACCACTTATAGTATCCTAGTAGACCAATGTGTCACTTCCAGTATCCTAGTATACCAATGTGTCTCTTCTAGTATCCTAGTATACCAATGCGTCACTTCTAGTATCCTAGTAGACCAATGCGTCACTTCTAGTATCCTAGAATACCAATGCGTCACTTCTAGTATCCTTGAAGACCAATGCGTTACTTCAAGTATCCTAGTAGAGCAATGCGTCACTTCTAGTATCCTAATGTACCAATGTGTCACTTCTAGTATCCTAGTAGACCAATGGGTCACTTCTAGTATCCTAGTAGACCAATGCGTCACTTCTAGTGTCCTAGTATACCAATGCGTCACTTCTAGTATCCTAGAATACCAATGCGTCAGTTCTAGTATCCTAGTATACCAATGCACCATTTCTAGTATCCTAGTAGACCAATGCGTCACTTCTAGTATCCTAGAAAACCAATGCGTTACTTCAAGTATCCTAGTAGAACAATGCGTCACTTCTAGTATCCTAGTGTACCAATGCGTCACTTCTAGTATCCTAGTATACCAATGTGTCACTTCTAGTATCCTAGTAGACCTATGCATCACTTCAAGTATCCTAGTAGACCAATGCGTCACTTCTAGTATCCTAGTATACCAATGCGTCACTTCTAGTATCCTAGAATACCAATGCGTCACTTCTAGTAGACCAATGCACCATTTCTAGTATCCTAGTAGACCAATGCGTCACTTCTAGTATCCTAGAAGACCAATGCGTTACTTCAAGTATCCTAGTAGAGCAATGCGTCACTTCTAGTATCCTAGTGTACCAATGCGTCACTTCCAGTATCCTAGTATACTAGTGCGTCACTATATTCTAAGCACCATGAGCAGACATAGTCTAAAATAGCTCTATACAAGCTTTTTTTTTATTACATTACATTTTATCCTATGTGCCAACTTCGTTAGGCGTCAACTAATATGATCTTACCGAGGCATGCGGTTTCCAATTTCTCACACAACACAATGATATTAAAAGCCCCAATATTTTCCATTTTAAGGTTTTAATTAGAAAACATTTTCTTTCCGACGTGCCCAATGTCAAACAGGTGACGGTACATTTGACTAGAGGCAGTGTGCGGCCGTGAACTCAGTGAGACAATCAGGTTAAATGCAGTGATTAGGCCATTAGGCAGCAAAATGGCGGCCACGTCAGTGCCCTCTAGTCGTTATCTATCTTTTTCTTAAGTGGACAACATATGACTTCAGGAATTACCATCATGTGAATGATAATAGCGGTGAAACTTAACAAATTTAATATTTCTATTTGATTAGTGACCGGCTGTGAAGATCCCCCGCAACCCAAGCATGGATGGATAAGAAGATACGGCTTCAAAGCAGAAGTTGGTTGTGACACAGATAAACAACAAATATGGCACCTTCGTTGCCATGACAACAAGTGGAAAGGGGCGAAAATCAACTGTACCCCTTGTAAGTATTAAATGTTGGTTTAACTCTGAGGGAAATTCACCTTCAAAAGTATGGTTATATGCTTTTGTCATGATCCAACATTTTTTTTATTGTTTTATTGTTTCTATGCAGACTATTGATTTCGAAAAAATGTCTGATCATTTGAACGTAGATTTGTAATTGAACATAATCTTTATCCGAGCATTACATTTAACTTTCAGTTCTATAAAAAATCGAAATCTTTTCGTAAAATGGCTCGTGATAAAACGAACATCAACACCGGGTTAATCCAGTTATGTTTTGGCTTGTCATGTGCTATTCAGTGGTGAAAACTGCACATTTTCTGTAGATGGCACAATTGAGAATAAGCAATTTATTTTGTAATGTGATTTTTCATTCCAGTACCAACTAGGCCTCACAAGAACAATTGGGGAACATTCTATCTTCCAGATGGTTGGTAAATTTGTATTACTCATCTTACAGGAGATTCAAAATTCTAGACTTTCCGCTTGGTGTGCAAATGATTAATTATAAGGCCCGCACATCTCAGCTTATTCAGTGGAAGGATTCCTGGGAACAACAGGAAACGCCATGTGCTTATTGCCTGCAGTAGTTTGCAGTCACTCACTTCACGTCATAATCATCCCTTCACAATGGAGAAACAAAATGGCTTTCCCGTATTACGCTGAAATAGAGTGTGCATTGCGCTAAATTAGCTCTCAGAAACAAACTATAAATATTAAATGTTGACACCACGTTGTTCGAACATTAGATGTAATCCTATATTTGCCACACGCACGTGGTGTCCGTTACTTGATGAATAATTTATCTTTTCAGAGTTATCAATAGTGTTGGTGATAGTGATAGCGCTGTTTATTGGAGTTATCATTCTAGCTGTTGGCCTGATCTATCTTAAGAGGTAAGTATCATATTTAAGGTGAAATCCGACGTGCCTGATTGTAAGTGTGGCTTCTGACCTCTCCCTTGTTCCTTCCATTAAACAATGGACGATAGCAAACAAATCCAGAGCTCATTCGGGAAATTAATGCTTTGAATTTTTAGAGAAATCATTAAGATTAATGATCTAAATGATTTTTAAACAAAGAGTTATTTTCTTGGTTATTTAGATAATGTTATGAGGTCAATGATGCCCTGTGATTGGTTTCCAGTGCAGACATTGTTGGCAGCATTGTTGTTCCGATGGTATACATACAATTAACTTTACATAAATCAGCCAGTGATATAGGTGACATTGAGAATTCTTAACATTTAGGGAGAAGCTCTATAAAAGTAACACCCAATCATATCATAATGGTTCTCCAAGGAAGAATTCACATGTTCCTAGTACCGTTATAAAAATAGAGCTCAGCAAAGCTAATCACTGCAGTCTATATAATGTTCCCTTTTTACCTTAAATTATACACTTTAAAGAGATAAAAGGTCCAACAAATTAGCTTTATGGACGTGACGAGCCAACATATGATAGGATATTAATGCATTCGGTAAAAGCGATCGGCATCAATTTGTAATGTCAATAAGGAATGTGAACATACAAGTCCATGCAAACCTTAATAAAATAAAATGAAGTAGTATCGAATATTTCAGTATACTCGTTTAAATTACAGGCCAGCTTTGTGAATTGATAGAGGAAGCTGTCTTGAATACTTTGTGTAACGTATACCTTTCCTGCATAGTGTGACGGGAGAGATATGCAGATGGTTTGCTTGGTGGACTTATTGAACTACTCTTAAATTATTGACAGTGATATGAGAAGTGAGTGATAGTTGGTGCATACGCCTGTCTGAGCACATTACCACGCCACAAATATACTGCAAGTCTAAGTGATGGGCTCACAAAAGACATGATCAGGCACACAGAAACAAGATTGGCATGTTAAATAAAGGCGCCTGAATGCCGCAAAATGAATGAACCTGATGATCTCAGTCTGATGGGGCTAAGTACCACGCAGCATTCACCTACAGGAGCACATATTCCTGTTAGTTTAACAAGCAATGCGTGTCAATGTTAGCTAGAAATCTTGGGATGATAATGCAATTTACTTGCAGAATCTTGCTCATTTAGACCTGAGAATCTTCCAATATTGACTTTGGATGTTATAAAGAGGCTAATAATATAACTAAATATTTTTAAAAAGCACAGATAAAAAAAAATAGATTGTGTCCTCTCAAAAAACTTCACATAAACCAAAGAAAATATATCGGGCAACTGATAACAGGTAACTGTGATCAGATGTTATTGAATATAAATATTGATTATATTCAGTAACGCAAGCTGCTGATTAGAACAGATGCCATGCTCATGTTCTTTGTTCTATTTGTTTGATTATGAACGTCGCCTATCAATGCTTTTAAGTCGCTTTTCGACATTGCAATTTTCAACCGATGTGTTGCTTCTTTGTTGTAGGCGAGCTGCTAGGCAACGATCCATGATTCCCGCGGAAGAAATGGTGTACTCACCAGGCATGCGAGGAACATCACTTCCGCTTCCTACTAAGAAGGAGCATCGGGTGATTACTGTTCCTCATGATCCACGGTCCATTCTTAAATATGATGAGAATGAGTATGCCCTTATATGGGAAGTGCAAAATGGTCCACCAGATGTAGACGATTCCACAAAAACTGGTTCAGGAGTAACTCACACAGGTTCGACCTTCGGTCCAGGTCCCGTGAGCAGATCAGATACAGGGTCTACTCACACATACCAGTCAGCCAGTTGTATCTTAAATGACCATCCCAGGGAAAGCCCCAAATATTTTGAATTGGACCCACAAGCAAAGTGTGACAAGTGAGAATACTATTGAATATAACGTACCATGAGCACCACCTGGCGATGTTTTCATGCGGCACAAGGTGGCTTCTTTGGGACCAATAGAGACTTCATATTGCTTTGTTTGTCTTTCAAATGCCATACCATCTACAAGAGCTCTCATAAGATGACATTTTGTGAACTCTAGATGGCATAATATCCAGCTTACTGTGCTTATACAACAATATACTGTCTGCATAAAAACAAACAATGATTGCATCTGATATGTATAATAAAATTGAAGGAGTTATGTCTGCACATGCACTCTATGTGCCCATTTTTTGTGAGAAACACACGATACAACGTTTATAGAGGAGTGCCACCTGGTGTCAATAAACATTGACTTCCATGAGCACATTGTATCAATGTGGATGAGCTGCTCAGAAAGGTTCTCAGCCAAATACGTGAAACATATGGTGATGACACCAGGAATGCTTACATATATAATGTTATGCGCTTTCATATTGTAACATTGAATTTTTTTTCTTAAATGTCATATGAAATTTAAGTATCTTAAAAAATTCTGTGTGAAATGTAATTTACCAAATAAATACCCATTTGCTTGTTTTATCTTAACCTTTCTCAGTTTCTTTTCGTCAGGCAGAACAGTACCGTACAATAGTTACAAACTCCATTGGTCACTGTCACATTTATATTCAAAACGAATATTTGCTCTGCCTGTTATAAGTTAATTAAGTTATAACAAACAGAACACATATTCGTTTCCAAATTTACTGCAACATCTAATTTTGCATGTAATTAATATCGCAACAAAAGCAATGGGCCGAATACTTTATTGCTCACATTTAATTAATATAACTGGACATGTGATACGGCAGTATTATAAACTTTTTCCAGACTACACCTATCCCCAGTGGCGGATGATATAATTATCAGGTTACAGTCACTTGATCCTGGACAATGGACAGTCATATCTACTGAGGCTGTCTGAAAAAAAAGTTTAACTTGTTATGACTAATCTGCTAACTTAATCTGGAAATGTAGTCAAATGTAATTATACACCTAGATACATGTATGGCCATCTCAAATTCGGTGGACGGCTGCAAAGGATTCATTTAGCATTATTAGACACGGGACAACATCCTGCAGGAAAATAACCTTCACCTGATTCATGGATATAAATTATCTTTCATCTGTTATAAAGTCTACACTAATCTCACTAACAACATGATGTGGTAAATGCAATAATTACTGCAAGAGAAAAAACTCATTTGTTGTTGGTTCAATGGTTTGGATACAAGAATAGTTTTGTCATGGATACAAGAATAGTTTTATTATCGTTCCGTTATATTATTTTCTAATACTAGAAACATTATAAAGGCACATCTTTGTTTTCGTCTTAAACATATGTGGAAGATGGTTTTTGTCAATGAAATGCTTTGGAAAAAATAGAGCGCGTCTGAAACCTTATGGACATATACATATTAATTATTAATTATCTGTACAGTGATATGATCAGGGGAATAAATTCTAAACTGATTTGTAATCTGATAATGTAAGGGCACACAGCCAGACAAGGAACAAGCGACAGAAATGATTATTCAATATGCCCGGCACTATTTATGATTAGACCCGCCACCTCATTAAAAAAGTGAGGTAAGTTCATCACAAGAGCTTCCCATAACGCCTATGATTGATTACTATCATAGAGGCTGATCAAAATCGATCCAATGAGATACCATGACAATATTTATCAGCTGTTTATCGCACATTCGGTGATACCAAACACATTCATCTACTTAGGGTTAACTTAAATTCAGTGAATGAATTCAGACGCATTTATGGAGTAATGTGATATAAATTCAGCAATATTAGGCTCACCTTTGCAGGCTAGGAATCTCAGATAAATTCAGTGAGAACAAACACATTTATATTGGCTATTAGACAGAAATCCATTGATGTCAAAAAATCATGAAAACTCTTTAACCAAAAGTCAGTGAATTTGTTTTTTTTTCTTTCTTTTTTTTTTTTTGGGGGGGGGGGGGTTACAATCACGTTCAATACTATTTCAGTTATGTCGCAGGCCTTTGACATGACAACCCACCTGGTAACCGATTTATAAAGACAACAGATTAACCAACCAACTGCGCCAAAAGTTAGTGATACCAGGTACATCTATATGTGTTGGTTAACATAGATTTATTATTGCCAGGCACATTTATTTCTGTCATTTATCATAAATTCTGCAATCTAGGACACCAGATAAACATTGACCGTTTTCATAAATTCGGTAAAACCTGCATTTAATGATGCTGCATACATTGTAATTGGGTTACCTTATATAATGTAATAAAAGATAACATTAAATCCAATAAAGACGGTCCTAAATATTGATGTAATATATAATAACTCCAGATTGGCTTCACAACATGATTTTTACCTTTGGCAAAAAACCTTGCGATGAATATTTTTGGCATCCAGGTGGCAGCACCATACTTCCTGATGTAGAAACGTCTCAACCTTTTCATCTTTGGAAATGTCCGATTCGAAATTAGATTTTTATAGGTCTCATTCTCTGTCAATGAAGTACATTATAACTACCAAAGAATGATACTAGATACAGAAATAAAAATATAAATTTTGAATTTTAAAACAGGAAATTACAGACAGTGTCTCAATATTTTACTTAATACAGATTGCAATTTACATTTGCTCTTAGAAATATATCTAATTTTGATACTCCTGTAGATCTACAGATCTATATTCTTACAGCGGTTTATGCGGATTGTTGTAATTTGTTGGTCTAGTGGGTGATATTTTCAACCCAATGGTTTCTAGGATTCACCGGAAAATACGATCTCATCCGCAGCTGCTCTGAGTTGAATTATTCCAGACGTCATATAATTACATTTAGAACACTACTTGATATTTAGCTATAACTTCTATATGATATTTAAAGTCGATCTTGCTTATTCAAATCTGACAGGAAGCTTTCAATTGGTGTCAAGCTGGTATTAGTCTTTCCATCAATTACAGAGAGCTCATACAAACTGTGGCTTCCGCTCCCAAGTAACCAGCCCAGTTTGTGTGCAATAACAATGTCCTGCCCCATTTAGAAAAGCCAAAAGTCAATTTCCTTCTCATATTCAAATAGCACATCCTATCAAATCTCGCACTCTCTCGTCCGTACGAGACATAAAGGACGCCATTGCCTGAGTGGCACTGAGTCAACTCTATAACTTTATGCGCATTGCAAAGATAACCATTTCATTTGGCCGAGCAAATGTTTGCCTTGTGAATTTGAACAAGAGACAGGAAAATTGGAGTTGGAGTGGAGTAGAACTTGATCACGAGGGCCGCCATGATTGCTGCCGTATCATTTTATACTAGTACCAAAGCTGGTGATGAAGTATAAGGACTAAAATATATTCAGGAAGAAAAGTAATTTTAAGCTAGGACAGCAAAATAGTGGCTTGGGGTTTTGAGATTGCGGATAATGTTATCAGGTGAATTGCGCTGTACTAAACTTACACATATGTCATACCAGATGTGAAACATCTCCAAACCAGTGTGAGGTATTTCTTGATTACCAGACAGTCTGACAGTCATAGAGTCATACTTGGTTACATAAGCAAACCACTTGTCTCAAGTTTTAATGATCTCACAGCCTTATAAAGATAATTGAGTGAGGAAGATATGCACCGCAGGAAGACAAGCTGTGCATGATGTAATATGATGTGAAAGAGGCCTTCGCCATGAGTCATGCTCAGCACACCCTCATGGAGACCATATCCTGCACAGCCAACACAACACTATCATTATAAAAGTGGTCATCCACTCTATTATATAAAAGTGGTCATTCACTCTATTATATAAAGTGGTCATTCACTCTATTATATAAAGTTGATATTCACTCTATTACATAAAGTGGTGTTTCACTCTATTATGTATAGGATAAGGTATGATCACATGATCATTACACAGTATAATCGTCAAGTCAAACGAGACTATTATACAAGTAATGAACGAGCGGCCATACCTCATCTGTTTTAAAATATGGACTCACAAAGCACTGAAACTGATTTGGGTACATATTCTTAAGTTCAATATATTGATATCAGTGCATGAATGTATATTTCATGCCTATCACACGTCAATTTCTCCAAATTTCTAAATCATTCTTTTCAACAGTGAATATACAAAGCCATTTACTTATATCACACTCTGGATAAGAAATGAATGAGCCTTGATTTCAATTTTCACCATCATATACTGGTTGGATAAGAAAACAATCACTGCAACCAGTATCAAAACTGAAATATGTCACACTATACCCAAAGACATCGGCAAAATAGACTTGAAATCCACTGTTTCTCGAAACACCACGCACTGCCCATCACATTGAAGTTTCCCCAGTAAATAAACTCGACTTCCAGCGATTGACTGTTGCAGTTATGACCCATGTCACTATCGTTCCTAGTCATAATGTCTAAAAATACAAATCCATGTGAATTCTGTAGTGTTTTTTCTTCAGTTTTTTACCCGATATCAAACTTGACAACGTGAAATGGCATTTAGAAGAGTCCAAGTGATGACGTCATGGAAACACCAAGGGAGAAACTTCATATGACGTCACAAGCAGCACTGCGTTGTGGAGCTCATAAAACGTTGCTGTCACTCCTATAATTAGACTGACCCACTTTCACCTGATTGCGCAAACTCGTAAACAATGGCGAAACGATGCTGAGATCCCGGGGGGGTACTCTCATAGTCAGCGTTACCGGGGAAGCTGGGCTAAATAGGGTCCTTTTCGCTGATATTTTCCCTAAAACAGGTTAAGATATTTCATCATTTTCCCTAAAACAGGGTACTATTTTTCAAATTTCTCCCTAAAACAGGGATCACAATCCCCCTTTCCAAATCTCCCCCTTCTGCATCATCCCTAAATGAGGGTATAAAAAATTCAGCTAGTCCTAAATCAGGGTACCAATAATGATAGAATATTTCCCTAAATCAGGCTCTGGGGTTTTCAGTTCCCTCCGGGTTAAGATATTTTATCATTTTCCCTAAAACAGAGTACTGTTTTTCAAATTTCTCCCTAAAACAGGGATCACAATCCCCTTTTCCAAATCTCCTCATTCTGCATCATCCCTAAATGAGGGTATCAAAAATTCAGCTAGTCCTAAATCAGGGTACCAAATTTCAGCTAGTCCTAAATCAGGGTACCAATAATGATAGAATATTTCCCTAATTCAGGCTCTGGGGTTTTCAGTTCCATCCCAGCCTCCGCGGGTTAAAATCATGAGAGTACCCCCCCCCCCCCCCCGGGGCTGAGATCAAGAAAAGACAAAGAAATTTTTTCTAACATGCCTAAAATCTAATGCTGAATTAATGGAAACATGGTTCCTTTAAAACCTGTTGCCAGAAAACAAGTTCTATTGGAGTCAGGACTTATATTGGGTGGACAGTGCATGGTATTCATTACTCTCCTTTGCATCGGGCTCAGTATATAACACCCTCTCCGATTTTGCGATCAGATATGTTCAAATAGGCCGGTTCAATAATCCCCGCCCCTTGAATGTGTCCAACCGCACGTGCACGGTGCGTTGAATTACAGCCTTTAGTAGGACTGCACGTGCACGATACGATGACGTAACTCAGTTCTATAGTTCATTAATATTCATGAGCGCCCAAATAGTACGACATTTGGTCGCGTCGGTGCTAGGCCTATATTGAAGAGGCCTTGTAAAGCTGGGTAGGTATTTTAATGACTACATGTACTTTCAAGTCTTCAAAAATTAGTTTTGACTTTATTTGATGTCTTTAATTTATAGCTAAATCACACAAGAATTACTATCATGAATCAAGCAATCATGCAGGTGGCACAGGACTTCTGTTGTAATATATAATGTCACGGTCTTTCATTCAATGTTATCATAGATTTTCTTCAGAAATTATAGAAATCTACACCTTGAATTGCAGGCCGTCAGGTTACATAATGGGCATGTCTCATTTCATGTCTGCAGTGAGGCCATCTAAATACCATACATTGTAAAGTACAGCAATACTGATCTGTGATTGGCTCGAGAAACTAGGCCATATTTTAAATAAAAGCAGTCATCCACTCTATCATATAAAGTGGTCATTCAGTCTGTAATAAAACGAAATGTACTCTGCATGGCGAGGTAGAGTCATTTACTACCTCTGCCACAATGCCCGCCCAATTGGCTTATACTCGCACACAGATCAGGTGCACTCACTTTCTGCCCAAGCAAACATTTGTGAAGTTTGTTACTTATTAACTTTTCACAGTTCATTATTCAGATTTTTTCAAAATAGATATTTGCAATATTGTTTTCAAAATGTCACTAGGATGTTTTTTGTGGCACTTCATATTAATAAAAATCCTAAAAAATAAAATTGTCAACACATTATATGAAACAAGCGGAAAAACCAGCATTGGTCAATTCAAAGGTCACCAAATTTTGCATGAGGGTTAAGGGGTGTCTAAAAATGCTAGCCATAAATGGCACAATGGATAGTTACAAGATGGTACAATTCTAAATTTATCATTATATCATTATTAATCAAACTTAGCTTCTAATATTAAAAAAAAGAACTAGCACAGATTAATTCAAAGAATTTACCTGTGCTGTTCATTTTGCCAGGAAAATATTTTATGGCTAGCTTATTAGGACACCCTCCAACCCTCATACAAAATTTCGTGACCTTGGAGTTGACCTGTGCTAGTTTTATCCACTTGTTTCACATATGTGCTGATAAATTTGAAGCCAATATTGCAAATATAACATGTTGACAACCTCATCTATTAAAAATTGAAAAAATAAATCTGAATAATGAACTGTGAAAGTAACAAATTTCACACACATCCAAAACAATGACACTAGTTGACTGAGTTGCACATGTACTTGTTGTTGTGGTCACCAAACAAGGACACTGATTGGCTGTGTTATTACATGTGACAAAACTTTTTAATTGTGTTGATTGGCTTATAAAAAAAGCTTGTTATGGGCGTGACCTCTCAGTACTCACTGATTATGGTCAATTATTGCAGAGCTAGGTATAAATCCTGGCTCTGCTATGGAGAGTAAACGAAATGTTGATTTGCGCTAGATTTATTCTTTCATAATTAAAATTGATCCCACACTTGACATATACTCAATTACACACACACACACACACACGCACACACTTGATATCACTTGCCAACGAATATATACTCCGAAAAGAATCATCTTAATGCTATATTACCTGTATCACCTGCTACCCACATTAACTCACAGGAAGTGCTGTCTATATATTAAACTCAAATCGAGCTGACCCTTCGCTTACTTAGCTGCAAGCTAGTTAACTCTCCAATGAATTGATCTAAAGTACAGATAGTTATCTGTGTAAGACACAAGGTTGCTCAAGCTCCACTGAATAAATCACAGGGAAGATAGGCCTCTAAAAGGAAGATCACGCTATACTGAGTTAATCAAAAGGTCCATCACTTTCTATTGCTAAGGGAATAGGCGCAGGTTTATTAGCCCCATTTCCTTTGTGGTGATCCAAAGGTTGTGGGTTCGATTCCCGGTCGTGCGTATATTGCATTCATATGACAATTTCTCATATGAGCTAAGGGCCGTGTATAAAGAGTTTACCTGTTGTCCATGTAAATATGTGATGGGGTGGAATGTCATATCAAGGACCTGCGACATTACAATTTATTGAGGCAGGACTGTATGTATCTGCTACAAGTAGGTCTCAAAGTGATGCAAAACCCCAAAACATACTAAGTTTGTCATCGTGTAAATCACCTTTACTGATTGAGTCACCAGACAAATCACTCTCTAGTGAGTGAATATGTTTGATTTCTATCAATTGAGTCAGTGATATCATGGGTCACTTAAGTGAGGTAATAACACGGGTTTAAATTTTTATTTAGGATTCTTATTTTCACGGCAATCGATCTTTAATCTGGCGAGTCACGTGAAGATAAAAACACGAATCCCATTTCACAGCCGGTTTTGTAATGATTTACCGACCTTACCTAATTTAACATGAATAAAGTAATAAACCATTCAAATAAATGAAACATCCAGGACATATGTAAAAATCGTTATTTGCATTATAAACATTGTCACAGCGTCGAGTCCGTAAATCAACAAACACTATCGTGAAGCAATACTAAATCCTCATCAAGAACAAAGAGTGAGTGATTTGTTAACATGTGTCATCTGATAGTCCTTTCATTACAGACTAAGAGATCAGAGCCAACAACTCCTTATGGTCTATAATAAGGCAATGAGTATGACCCTTAATCAGGCGCCTCAGAATGCCGTGAGGTAGGTGACCAGGTTGTATTGGCGGCAGTTGACCTCGTTAGAATGTTCTGGCAAGTAGTCTGGTTGCCAACCCTGATCACTGCACAATTACAGTGTTCATAGCACACAATTGCAGCTATTATGTGCCAAAGCTAAATCAAACTAACCTTACAATGCCACAGGCATTGACTAACACAATTATAATGTCACTTTATTTATAAATACTTTTGAATAATTAATCTAGAGCAACCATGAAAATTCAAAGCGAAAGGTAAGAAGTACATAACATTAACATTTCTGAACCGCGATGATAATCTTTAAACCAAGCTTACTTTATCTCAAATCAATATGTTCTAGAACTTCAGGGAATATTTTAGAGATGATGGATTTATGCACACATTGTACAGTGGTAGTCACCAGGTTAATAGAGTGTGCACGTGTCTGTCTGTGATCTCAGCGATTCTACTTCACCAAAGAATCCACACTCCCACATTGCCTGCGTACCACACACATACCAAACCTTGCCTGCATTGCTGACTGGCTTTGAGGTTGGCACGTTCTAATTCACATATGGCATGCTTCCATTTCTTGCCTGCCTTGGCCACGTGGTCTGCGATGACTGCAGCAGGGGAAATGTACTCCACCAGCACGGTTGATCCCACAACAAGACCATCTGTTTCCCAAAATCTCTTTCATTCAAACAGCCACAGACAGCTGTCTCCGGCGATGATTTGGTTTCTATTCTCTTTTAAAATTAAATACAGATTTAAGGAAATGATAATCAGAGAATATCTAAAAGATTAACGAAAAATCAGAACTTGGTCACTGATTATAAGGAAGTCTAACATATGACCCAAGACAAATTCCATCTACTGTAAGAAGTATATGTTAGAATATCAGCAACTGTTGCTGTATTTTTACAGCAATGTCTACTCTACTATAACATCTACAAACAAAAGTGATCTATATTTACTAAAGCAAATATTTAGAACAAAATATAAAATACAACCTTTCCGAATACGTAGTCATTTTTTTCTAAAACTATTTTTTCACCTCGTGTGTTTATTGTTTAACTGTCATATTCAAAGATTCACTTAACCTCACCATGACAGTCACAGAGATCACGTGAGATCTGTCATAGTGTACACCAAAACCTATCGTAGACGCAAACATTTTTTATAACAACTGTTCTTGAAGACGCTTAAAATTTAAGTTGCTATTAATCCGCAGCAAACATTGTTAAAAACTAAAGTTACCAGAAATTTTTGCTGTAAATTAACAGCTGATTTACTGTTACAAATGTTTACAGTGAGTTCATATGGAATATCTCGTTTGTACAATATGAGCAGCTGGTTACAGTGATAAAGTGCATTAAGAATGTACATTACATTGTTATATAACTCTTTGAGAATTATAATTCTCAAAGTGTTATTGAAGTATCATTTCAAAGAAAATATATACATTGGAAGTGATTCAGTCATAATGAATCTAAAGCCTTATTTTTTATGTTTGAGTTCACCTCCCTCCTAACATTTCTTATTCTTAAAATAAATGCCTTATTTCATGCATTTACATGAAACTCATTTTCATTATAAAACATGTATATGTAGTAATGAAAATGTTATTATTATTATTATTATTATTATTATTATTATTATTATTATTATTATTATTATTATTATTATTATTAAAAGTGCAAGTTGATATAAAGCATAGCATTGCCAACAATAGGAGTAAATGGAGAAAGAAGTCTTGATGTTGCAAGCAAGGTAAACACAGTTGTGTGAGGCTACGAGATGCATATTTCTTTCCACTGAACATCATATGTACAAATGACCACAATTTCGTCAATAATTAGAGTAGAAAGATGATTTAACCTGGAGAGAAGTCCTTTTTGACATTGCGAGCAAGATAAAAACAGTTACGACATGGACATCTCTTTCCACTGAATATCGCATATACAAATGACCACAGTCTCATAAATAATTGGAGTAGAAAGATGATTTAACCTGCTCTAGAACTGTAATGACGCTGCGAGCAATGTGAGATGCACATTTCATTCAACCGAATACTATATATACAAAAGACCATACCTTCGTCAATAATTGTAGTAGAAAGGTGGTTTTTCGTGCTCTAAAACTGTGTTGACATTGCAAGCAAGATAAGCATAGTGACGTCATACAGAAATGTGTCATAATGACGTCAGACAGGAAAGTGTTGTCATAGTGACGTCATGGTAACATCATAAATTATGTTAAATATGAATACAGCTGTTACCTTTTTGTAAGCTCCTCCCTCAGTACTGCTTGAAATACCAGTTTTGGCTATTTTGACTAATAATTAAAGGAATTTATGCTATGTCCCCTCCACCTTTGTTAATATTTCATCTTTTTCTTTCCAATGGCAATGGGCCCAAGGTCAAGCCGATCAGTGCAGCAGATGCTCTGTTTGAATTAATTAATGACTTTCTCATTCCTATTATTATTATTATTATTATTATTATTATTATTATTATTATTATTATAATTATTATTATTATTATTATCATTATTATTATCACAAGTGCCTTCGGCTGGGAAAGGATGCTGTCTCTCACTTATGCAGCTGTCTCTCACTGCTATAACTGTCTCTCACTGTTGTAATTATCTCTCACTTATGCAGCTGTCTCTCCCTTGCACACCTATCTCACTGATGCAGCTGTCTCTTATATGTGCAGCTATCTCACTTATGTAACTCTCTCATTTGTGCAGCTGTTTCTCACTTGTGCAGCTATCTATCTCTGCTGTAACTACCCCTCACTTGTGCAGCTATTTCTCACTGTTGTAACTATCTCTCACTTTGCAGTTATCTCACTTATGCAGCTGTCTCTCACTTGTTCAGTTATCTATCTGTGTTATAACTGTTTCACTGATGCAGCTGTCTCTTACATGTGCAGCTATCTCTCACTTATGCAGCTGTTTCTCATTTGTGCAGCTATCTATCTCTGCTGTAACTAACCCTCGCTTGTGCAGCTATCTCTTTGCAGTTATCTCACTTATACAGCTGCCTCTCACTTGTTCAGTTATCTATCTGTGTTATAACTGTCTCACTTTTGTAACTATCTCACCTATGCAGCTGTCTCTCCCTTGTACATCTATCTCTCACTGATGCAGCTGTCTCACATATATGCAGCTATCTCTCACTTATACAGCTGTCCCTCACTTGTGCAGCTATCTATCTCTGCTGTAACTGTCTCTCACTGTTGTTATTATCTCTCACTGATGCAGCTGTCTCACATATATGCAACTATCTCTCACTTATACAGCTGTCCCTCACTTGTGCAGCTATCTATCTCTGCTGTAACTGTCTCTCGCTGTTGTTATTATCTCTCACTGATGCAGCTGTCTCACATATATGCAGCTATCTCTCACTTATACAGCTGTCCCTCACTTGTGCAGCTATCTATCTCTGCTGTAACTGTCTCTCGCTGTTGTTATTATCTCTCACTTATGCAGCTGTCTCTCCCTTGCACAGCTATCTCACTGATGCAGCTGTCTCTTACATGTGCAGCTATCTCACTTATGTAACTTTCTCATTTGTGCAGCTATCTCTTACTGCTGTAACTATTTCTCAATGCTGTAACTATCACTTTGCAGTCATCTCACTTATGTAGCTGTCTCTTATTTATGCAGATATCTCTCCCTGTTGTAACTGTCTCACTATTGCAGCTATCTCTCAATATTGCAACTATTGTAACCATTTCTCATTTGTTGTAACTATCTCTCACCTTTTCATGTCTCAATACAGCTATCTCTTATTCATGCAGCTATATTTTATCTATGCAGCTATATTTTATCTATGCAGCTATCTCTTATTTATGCAGCTATCTCTTATTTATGCAGCTATCTCTTATTTATGCAGCTATCTCTTATTTATGTAGCTATCACTTATTTATGCAGCTATCTCTTATTTATGCAGTTATCTCTTATTTATGCAGCTATCTCTTGCTGTTGTAGCTGTCTATCACTTGCTATCTCTCAATTATGCAGCTATCTCTTATTCATGCAGCTATCTCTTATTTATACAACTATATCTTATTTATGCAGCTATCTCTTATTTATGCAGTTATCTCTTATTTATGCAGTTATCTCTTATTTATGCAGCTATCTCTTATTTATGCAGCTATCTCTTATTTGTGCAGCTATCTCTCGGTTATGCAGCTATCTCTCAGTTATGCAGTTCACTCTCGGCGGGATGCCAATTGGTTTTGCCGAGTAAACTTATAGATGTAGATGTAGATGCAGCTATCTCTTATAAAAATATCTGCATTTCACCCATATAGACCCCTTTGTACAAAACCTTGCAGGGCCTCAATAAGTAGGTCAATAAATAGGTCAACCTTGCAGGGCCTCAATAAGTAGGTCAATAAATAGGTCAATTTACCGATGGTTGAAAACAAAGCTCTAATACAGAAATATAGGCAATTTGTGGGTAAAATGTCACATCTAACATGATTCTGACAAAAAATAAGTGATAATTGTGCCATTCATAATATGCTAAAAGAGCAACCCTTCACATAAACTTGCAAAACAAAAGTGAAGTGGGGATTAGTTTAGCGTCACTTCCACCAGAGGGCAGGCAACGTGGTGACGGAACTGCGAGATCACACACTCATATCAGTGGCAACTTTTATCGCGGCCAATACCTCATATAGCAACTTTTTTTTTTTTTTTCAAATCTCGTCACCCTTCCTCTCTGATCACGTTCATGCTTTTTTTATATATGTATGTAATTATTATTATCATTATCATTATTATTACAAGTGAACCGACAATATGAAATGGCAGAGGTGCAAATTAATATAAACCATAAATTTGTCAATAATTGGAGTAAAGAGAAGATTTTACTTGCAATGAAGAAGTCAAGATAAACACAGTTGCATGAAGTTACAAGATACATGCTTCTTTCAACTGAATATTACATAAACAAAAGCTCAGAGTTTCATCAATAATTGGAGACAGATGGATGGACAGATGGGGGGACGGACGGACGGACAGACGGACAAACCTTTTACCCATTCCTAAAGCTCTGCAACTTCAAAGAAGTCAACAGATCTAAAAACCACAGTTTCATCAATAATTGTAGTAGAAAGATGATTTAACCTGGAGTGAAGTCGTCTTGACGTTGCGGGCAAGGTAAACACAATTGCGTGAGGCTACGAGATGCACATTTCTTCCAAATGAATATTACATATACAAAAGACCACAGTTTCTTTAATAATTGCGGTGGAAATATGATTTAACCTGGAGTGAAGTCATTTTGACGTTGCGAACAAAGTACAAAAAGTAAGAACAGTTGCGTGAGGCTACGAGATGCACATTTCTTCCAAATTAATATTACAAAAAACAAAAGACTACAGTTTCGTCAATAAATGCAGTAGAAAGTTGATTTAACCTGGAGTCAGGTCGTCTTGATGTTGCGAGCAAGGTAAACATAGTTGCTTTAGGCTACGAGATGCACATTTGTTTCAAATGAATATTACAAAAGCGAAAGACCACAGTTTCGTCAGTATTTGGAGTTCAGTGACCGGCAACTGTCCAAAACCGGCAGTTGAAACTCGGACATTTTTATCACATTCAAACATATAGCAAACCTTGCTGTACTAATTGCAATTGAGCTGAATGTTGTATCTCACACCTCATCTTGTAATTCCACTGACTTTCAAAACGTTAAAAGTGTTTATTTGTTTTCACGGCACGAATGTTTGTGTCAATGTCAAATGACGTCAGAAGTGGTGACGTAACCAACATCCTCGTATGACTCAATGTAAACTCGGACAATATGCCAGGGACAGAGCAAGCGCAAGTGATGTCTCCAAGATCAATTTGTATGAATTTTTCCGTTTCCTTCTGGTGACCTCATTTATACATTATATAATACATTATATTATGTAATATATAGGTCACTCAGTGGCACCTGAGGCCTTGAACACACTCGCGCTTGCTTTGTCCGTGCAATATACAGGTTTGCCGAATGCGTGAATTTCCCGATAATTCTGTACATATTGAACATGTATCGTTGCTAGTCCACAGGCCTTTAAAGTATATGATCTACTCTCGATTTGAGTACATGTAGTTTTTACTCAGTTTTGAAAGATTTTGTTAAAATGAGGAGTGAAAAACATGAAGGTGTCTGGATTTGGCTGCCGTTCACTTTCCTTGCTCTAAAACTATATTGACATTGTGAGCAATATAAACATGGTGACGTCACACAGAAAAGTGTCATCATCGTGACGTCAGACAAGAAATTGTTGTCATAGTGACATCAGACAAGAACGTGTCATCATAGTGGCGTCATGGTAACATCATAAATTATGTTAATATGATCATTTGGAAACTATGCTTTTACCTTTAAAAGTCACATGACAAGAAAATTGTGAAAATGTTTATATTGAGCCATAATATATTACAATACATGGACATTGCATTTCAACATGTTTTACACATTTTTATAAATGGAGTACAGAATTATAGTGGATCAAAGTGATTTGCTGGACACGCCCCTTTTTATGTGGGTCAAATCAGGGCTGCTGAGATTTTGCCGGAAGTGACGCATGTTCGCCCTTCATGTTCAAAACAAACCACTCCAAGCCAGTGAAAGTCTGGAGGGATTGTAATTTATAAGTAATAACATGAGTGTTGATAACATCTTTGAACCACTGGTGGCCTAATTAGCACATGTGGATAGTAGGTCAGATCATGTTTCACATCATAGTCACTTGGATTCTGCCTGTAGTGATGGGGAAGACAGGAATACAGCCAGCCTCCCAGTTGGGTTTGGAAAACTTACATCTGCCTATTGAGATTATTCAGATCCCTCAAGGGACTGAACTATTCTTTATCATAACATTATTGTCAAAGTCATTTCCTTGTTGAGAGAGAAATGTTGAAATCTCAAAGTTTAGTATCATTTTTACAGAATTTCTATTTTCATTCAAAATTCCTTTGTCTGTTTGAATATAAATACTGATATATAATTTAGTTGGGTACCCACTGACACGCAATGACAGACATTAAAAAAATACCAAACTAAACATTTCAAATGGCCATTGAAATACAACTGCAATGCATAAATGATATATAACCAGACCTCAAAATTTAGAAGTCAAAATAATTTCCAGCAATGAAACAGATCTAAAAATATGAGTTGAATGCTTTCAAAACTTTTTTTTCAATTATGTCATACGAAGTTTAGCTCAACATTACTGAATATGAATAATATTCAACCAATTGATATTGTTACTGGTCATTGGTTAACAAATAAATAAATAAATTTTCAGTGTAAAAAATATGGAAATATCAACTAAAAATAATTCATAGATATTTTAAAAGTGTCATCTCAATGTTCCATTTACAGTTTGAAAACCCTTAAACTTCATTCCATGATGTTTTGGGCTAGCTAATAAGTGTCTTGAAACTGATAAGAGTAGAGCAGGCCATATTTCAGACACTATACCCAATTAAGTCATGTTTGTTTATTTTCTTCAATTAAAGTAGGGATTGTGGGATGGGAAGCTGATGTAAATGCAAGTCTCTATTTTACAGCCTTAAGTTTTGCCATTAATCATATTTTCAATGGATGTTATTTGTGTAGAAGTAAGGACATCAGGTGTTATACATGTACAGACATAGGAGGAATATGTGTGCAGGAGATGCAT
The DNA here is from genome assembly GCA_949316495.1 of Amphiduros pacificus. NCBI lineage: Eukaryota > Metazoa > Annelida > Polychaeta > Phyllodocida > Hesionidae > Amphiduros > Amphiduros pacificus. Next base: position 17,758,453 of record OX439004.1, on the reverse strand, counting down.
GCGGGGCGCAATGACGTAGGCAGCCTGCTGACCCAGTTCTAGGTCAAGGGAGTAGGTTAATTACCCTGGGGGTTCAAAGATCTTGGATTATAGCTAAACTAAACATCAGACTGCAGAAAAAATTGTCAAATGTTTCTCAGAGGTATGAAATCTAAAGATTTACCACTTAAAAAAATTCTTGTCATATGACTTTTAATAAAACTTCTCCCTCTGTTCTTCTTGAAATGCCCGTGCCTAAAGGGTTAACCCGTTGTCCTTGTAAATCTGTGACCGGGGGGATTGTCATGTCAAGGACCTGCGACATGACAATTCAGTGAGGCAGCACTATATCTGCTACAAGTAGGTCTCATCACGAAATGACGGAAATAATGTTGAAAGTGATGTAAAACCCCAAACAAACAAACAAAATCTTCTTGAAATACCAGTATTTGGCTATTTTGACTAATAATAAAAGGAATGTATGCTATGTCCCTTCTACCTTTCCTAATATTTCATCTTTTATTATTATTATTATTATTATTATTATTATTATTATTATTATTATTATTATTATTATTATTATTATTATTATTATTATTATCATTATCATTATCATTATCATTATCATTATCATTATCATTATCATTATCATTATCATTATTACAAAAGGAAAATGTAATGACGCTGCGAGCAAGGTAAACAGAGTTGCGTGAGGCTACGAGATGCACATTTCTTTCCACTGAATATCATATATACAAATGACCACAGTTTTGTCAATAATTGGAATAGAAAGATGATTTCATCTGCTCTGAAAATGTAAAGACGTTGCGAGCAAGGTAAACACAATTGCGTGAGGCTACGAGATGCACATTTCTTTCTTTCGAATATTATATAAATAAAAGACCATACCCTTGTCAATAATTGGAGTAGAAAGGTGGTTTCTTGCTCTAAAACTGTGTTGATGTTGCAAGCAAGATAAACATAGTAACGTCATATAGGAACGTACCATCATAGTGACGTCAGACAGAAAAGTGTCATCATAGTGACGTCATGGTAACATCATAAATTATGTTAATATGACATTGTAGAGTACTGCTGTTACCTTTTTGTAAGCTCCTCCCTCTGTACTGCTTGAAATACCAGTTTTTGGCTATTTTGACTAATAATTAAAGGAATTTATGCTATGTCCCCTCCACCTTTCTTAATATTTCATCTTTTTCTTTCCAATGAGCCCAAGGTCAAGCCGATCGGTGCAGCGGATGCTCTGTTTGAATTAATTAATGACTTTCTCATTCCTATTCATATTATTGATAATTATTATTATTATTATTACTATTAATATTACTGTTACTATTACTGTTACTATCATTATTATTATTATTATTATTATTATAATTATTATTATTATTATTATTATTATTATTATTATTATTATTATTATTATTATTATTATTATTATTATTATTATTATTACAAGTGAACCGACAATAATATGAAAAGAAACATCATAATGAAATAGTGACCATATATTGACAAAGTGAAATAATGACCAAATATAGACAAAGTGAAATAGTGACCATATATTGCAATTGACAAAGTGAAATAATGACCATATATTGACAAATTGAAACAGTGACCATATATTGACAAAGTGAAATAGTGACCATATATTGACAAAGAAGCATATGTGAAAGTTTGTCAGGGTAAAAGGGATACATCAATTTTAGGGTATATATCGTGAGGCGTGAGGCACATTTCTTTCCACTGAATATTGTATATACAAATGACCACAGTTTCGTCAATAATTCATGATAATTGGAGGAGAAAGATGATTTAACCTGGAGTGAAGTCTTCTTGACATTGCAAGTAAGATAAACATGATGACGTCATACAGGAATGTGTCATCATAGTGACGTCAGACAGGAAAATGTTGTCATAGTGACATCAGACAAGTGTCAACATAGTGACATCATGGTAACATCATAAATTATGTTGATGTGGGCTTGGAGTAATAATGAATGGAGGGGTGACGGGGAAAGATCAAAGGGGATATCATAGATGCCGCCATGGCTATTGTTATAATGACGCCATATAGGTGCAAGATATGAATGTTTTGACGTAATTTTTTTCATAACTATTTTATGTTATCAAAACTACAATTTAGAGCTACACATATCGCGAATGAAATGTTGTTTATTTATGCAGATTATGGGGATATAAATTTTATTTCTCTGCTCCAAGTATTGACGATTTTATGACAAGATTTTCAAATTCATATCATATTTATGAAAATGATTAAAATTTCCATTTTCCTCTCAGATTATCGGGAAATCATGTACTTTTTTGTTATTTTTGTCTTTAATGTTTATTTTTAATTATTGGCGCATATATTGGCAGCTTAGAAAAATATACCAAGTTGTTCAATGAAAAAAGTACTATCAGAAAATGTAATTTATAGCCCTGCCAATTTATGCGCCGTTATAAATAAATTGACTTAATATATATCATGTCATCATTTAAAATCAACAAAAAATAACAATAAAAAATTGCAACAAAAATTTTATAATTGCTATATCAATAACAATATTTTATTTTAAAAGTTTTTATAAAGTAATATGAATAGTGACACATTTTTTTACAAACATGTATAAAAAATAGAAGGTCTGGAATATGCATTTTTCTTTTTTTCATAATATCTATTATTGAAGAAATCAGAACAGAAATGAATGGATTTATTTGAAGTAAATTTTAGTGGATGGTATTGTCAGCTTCAAAAGAGCAACTATTCTGAATTTTTCTTTAAAAAAATAAACCAAAATGTGGTATAATACTTCAATAAAACTTTAGCCAATTTATTTTTTTTAAATATGAATCTTCAATTTTTCACTGTTCTGAAGTCGGCAACTATGATAGGATCAAAGGATTTTGAATCCATTGTGTGAAACAATGCGTTGCTATGACGCCATAGCTCAAATAACCGCCGTTGCGCCTCCATTCATAATTACTCCAAGATGTGAGCATGTAAAATACTGCTGTTACCTTTATGTAAGTTCCTCCCTCTGTACTGCTTGAAATACCAGTTTTTGGCTATTTTGACTTATAATAACAGGAATGTATGCTATGTCCCTTTCTTAATATCTCAACTTTATTATTATTATTATTATTATTATTATTATTATTATTATTATTATTATTATTATTATTATTATTATTATTATTATTATTATCATTATTACAAAAGGAAAATGTAATGACGCTGCGAGCAAGGTAAACAGAGTTGCGTGAGGCTACGAGATGCACATTTCTTTCCACTGAATATCATATATACAAATGACCACAGTTTTGTCAATAATTGGAATAGAAAGATGATTTCATCTGCTCTGAAAATGTAAAGACGTTGCGAGCAAGGTAAACACAATTGCGTGAGGCTACGAGATGCACATTTCTTTCTTTCGAATATTATATAAATAATAATTATTATTATTATTATTATTATTATTATTATTATTATTATTATTGGAAAAGAAGTAGAATTTCGTTGAAATTATGTCTATGCTATATATGAATGCCTCGTAGTTGGTGTAGAATTATCCAGCAAAAAGCCCGGAAAGGTACTGAAGCCATATGTAGGTGTGGGACATGAGGTGATTCTCATGTCACTACCACCATCACCAGCAAAACACCACTGACAACACTAATAAAAACACCGGCACCAACACCAGTAAAAACACCACCACCAACACCAGCAAAAAACTTGCTTTGTCTTTCTGTACACATTGATTTTGCTAAACTAAAATAATATCAAAACATTATCTTATATAATCTTTGACGTTGTTTATAAAATAAACCTTTTGAACTGTCTGTGAGGGCGGTTCGTTCAAGAGTAGACACAATAGCCCCTGACAGCTTTGTTGTGATGGGGAACAAGTGGGGAAGAGGCAGCCTTAGCAACGAGTGTCAGTCGCCTGACAATGGCGTCGCTTGCCATGTTTGTCACACAGACTAGGCTCTCCATTATGCAGTGACATTGCTACCGACCACACCTATATCTTAATTAATAATGGTTCGTTAAGGTGTGAGAAACGCTGAGCTAAAACTAAGTCACACTGAGTTCCATAAAGGTAAGGTCTTTATCATTGTCCCAATTTAACTAAGTAAACCGTCAAAGACTGTTAAATATTGTCTCAAATATTTGAATTCCGTTCAGTAAAAGGTCTATGGATTATCAAAAGATCTTTTGATCATGCTTGAACGCAATGGGAACCCATCTATAATATGTATAGCAGAAGTGTGTATAACATCTAAGCGAGAATAACGTGTTTGTTGTGGATAGAGTACAGGTGTGACCATCCTGAATCACACAGCTGACTTCACACTGTTGAGCACGCCCATCACGAGGTCAATTTGATGATACCAATGCCCATCTTATACTTCAAGACTAACGACCATACAAAAGTGAAACAAGAACCATAGCGAGATGCTATGAACAAATAATTGCTGTGTAAGATGATAATATGCCATGTAGTCATGTTGCTTTTTTGTCGGTTCTGTTTCTAACCTCAGGCGGGGGATAGTTGATTGCAGTATCAGGTGATCCCAATGTGTTACGGAACTATGGTCCACATTGGCAACCATTATTATCAAACATCATAATATGTTCAAATATGAATGCACTCCCCTCTAAGCATAGCTATACAAATGTCATGATAACATTAACGTGTTATTACTAGATAACCCAACTAGCGTAGCATGGATTATTTCTTTGCATGAAATAATGTAGTTACTATAAATTAAAGCCATTTGGCGCGGTCGGCCAACTGTCGCTGAACAGAAATAACAAAGAGTCTTAATCAGAGAGTATGTAAGATGTGCGTGCATCACCTTGTCATATTTCATGATTTGTGGGTTAGGAGAGTCATTTAATACGGGGCATGCTTAATGATGGCAATTTGTGGAGATATGATTATGTAGGTTATCTGGTGATGACACCCAATCTGACATGAAAGCATTCACCTGATTCACTCAACACACCATCAACAACCTGATTATTAACCCGCCACCACAGCGCCCCTACCACATATTCTACCATCAGATTATTTGGTTTACGTTCAAAGACAGATATCCTTAAAATAAATAATTGTCCAAACACTTACTGAGGATTGTGCTCATTGCTTTTAACCCGTCGTTTCGGTACATGGACAGGGCTAGGTACAGAGACAGAGCTAGGTACAGAGACAGAGCTAGGTACAGAGACAGTTAGGTACAGAGACAGGGCTAGGTACAGAGACAGGGCTAGGTACAGAGACAGAGCTAGGTACAGAGACAGAGTTAGGTACAGAGACAGAGCTAGGTACAGAAACAGAGCTAGGTACAGAGACAGGGCTAGGTACAGAGACAGAGCTAGGTACAGAGACAGAGCTAGGTACAGAGACAGAGCTAGGTACAGAGACAGAGTTAGGTATAGAGACAGGGCTAGGTACAGAGACAGGGCTAGGTACAGAGACAGAGCTAGGTACAGAGACAGAGCTAGGTACAGAGACAGGGCTAGGTACAGAGACAGAGCTAGGTACAGAGACAGAGCTAGGTACAGAGACAGAGCTAGGTACAGAGACAGAGCTAGGTGTGGTGTGGACAAATTAATAAAATAACTGATTTAAAGTTGATAGTTAAATCGCCTCCCCCCAAAAAAAATATAAATGTCGTGGGATACCCCTGGTTTCCGTGTCAACCACGGAGCCTGGTCTCGTTATGCGACACTATTAGTTATGACAATGAAATCAGTTGAAGTGATTCAATGGTTCATCATCTTTTAGATCCAGTGATTCAATGGGATGTGATGATGAGGGAGGGGACGTTTGGATGATAATATGTTAGGCAGTCCTGCAGGGAAACTGTCAGATTGCCTCACATTGTGCTGCTGATGCTGGCACTTGTAAGGTGCCACCCTGCCACCCTGCATCATGTAGCCTGACATCATCAGAGTGCTTAATGACCACGACACCAAACACACAAGCTGTGGACTATGTTCATAATCAGCATACAGATATAAGGGTTATGGCAGTGATAAGCGTATGAATGCCAAGAAGAACGCTTGGGAAAACTAGATTAGAAATGCGCTTGGAGTAGGAATCCATCTTTTGGAGAAATGTTAGCTCAATATTTTCTATTCTGTTTATATGCATGTTCATACAAACGTTTATATAAATCGTTTATAAAAAATCTGCCATGCTGAACAGAATATTTCACTAGATTGAGCAACTTGGTCTTCATATAGAATTAGATATTTGCATTCTTTATCTCATACTTGGTGCTTCAAGAGGGCGTTCTGCACCTATGAGATATTCTTTTGCAGATCACCCCTCTGCCGAACTACCATTGCAGATCATCCCTCTGCCGAACTACATTGCAAATCATCCTTGGTCCAAATGACGAGTGAGATCCTTCCACCAGAATCAACAAAAGAGATATGTCAGGCTGAACACTGCATGAACCCATGCTCTTGACTTTATCTCATATTTATCTACCGCAGTTTATATACCAAACCAGTGTTAACATTGTAAAAAGTACAGATCTTAAGAAAAGAACATGTGAGTGCAGTGTTCAGGCTGACAGATATCTCTCAAGTTGGTTCTGGTGGAAGGATCTCAATGCCCACCTCTCCATCACGTCATTACATAGTAAAATATATGTTGCAATGACGTCATTGAGTGTTGCAATAAGCATAGATTGGACATCAAACCAAAACCTTTATCTCATACCTATCTGTAGGAGTCAAGTATGATATAAAGTCAAGAATATGGGTTCGTGCAGTGTTCAGGCTGACAGATCTCTCTCGTTGGTTCTGGTGGAAGGATTTCACTCGTCCTTCGGATTATTGAGATCCTTCCACCAGAACCAACTTGAGAGATCTGCCAGCCTAAACACTGCACTCACATGTTCTTGCCTTAAGATTCTTTGCCATTGTCCTCATAACTAAATAAAATACTGGGAATTAATTTTCACAATATTAATACTATTGCCATCACGCTCATTGCAATAAGCATTTTGTCGTGTCCGATATGTGACTGACATCATATTAAGGTTTTGGTCAATGGCTGCTGTAATATATTGATATAAATGAGCAGATATGATAATGGGTAGATATCAATCTATTTCATGCTACCATGTGAAACATTGGCAACTAAATCTTATTTTAAATTTTCATGCATACCATATTGGATGTCCAAATTACCATATTGCAGGTCCAAATTATTGAAAAATGATTGACATATTCTGAGTATATTAATATAAAATACACATACTGAAGATTGGATCAATGACCTGACCAAAAAGGAATGTGCATTGAACTTATATATAAACGTTGTATATATTTATCAAAAGTGGAAATAAAAAGTTATTTGACTGATACATAACTAAAACTAACGTTGTGATGTCTCTTGTTCAATTATTTGAGTTATTCATCTTGCATTATTTCTGCTTTTATTCATTGAAGATTTGATATAAGCCAAAACGAGAGAATGGATTTTCTACGTTTTCCGATTTACTCGTATCATATACATGTACACACTCCCATCAATAGTGACTACAAGAAGTCTGGCAGAATTGATTAAAGACATTTATTCTATTTGCACTGCCATCAAACTGAGAAATTTGTAAGTAAATGGAATAGAAATGGTAATACATATTCCATTCGAACCAGCATCAAACAAACGTTCCTACAATAAAACAAGCATATCTGTACCATTGAATCTTGGTTGCTATCACTTACACACACATCTGCAGTAGTGATGAAACAAAGTAATGAAATCATCTTCACTGTAACATTAATGAGGTAATGTTCTTCTTGCGGTAAATTAAATGGAACAAAAACTATCGTGATGCACAATTCCCAATGCAAAACACCATGCTTAACGCAATAATCATGATTGAAGTTTGCAAAATTTACCATCCTGGAACTGAGTCGCAATCATCAATTAAACATTTAATCAAACCATCCCCGCGCTGTTTAATTAGATTGAGAAGGTGACTGTATCTTTGTCGGGTCTTGTTTTGCCCCAGGCCTTCCCTTGTTAACACAGAGAATCAAGACAGAGGCAGAATAACAACAAAGAACCACTGTTTCCCGGGCTGTTCTTTTAACGACTTGATTATTTCATCACAAAAAGCCAGTTAAGGACCTGTCAATAACAGGTTCACAGTAATTTGTTTTATTATAATGAAATAAAGGATAGCAATTGGAATATTAAAGCCTCCAATCCATCAAATAGATACAAAGTTATGCCTGGCACATCACAGCCAACTTCTGCTCATTAAAACACCAAGGAAATGCGGTAATACTTTAAAATGACAAACAATTCCTGTAATGGCAATATTTGTATCCTTTTGTCCTATCTTTTTGTATTCTTTCTTTTTTAAGCCATTGTGTACATACATATAGAAAGAAGTAAAGACAATTTGTTTCATAGATATTGTGCATGTCCTTCGCTTGGGGTTTATTTTAAGTCTCTGAATTGTTTAAATACTTTGCAGTTAGTCATCCGTTGCCGCGTTGAGTATTTCATTCCGGTTTTGTGTTATTCCCTGATATTGTTTCAGTAGGCACTTGCCATCAAGGGTTGATCTGTGATCTCATGGGTCAATACCAAAGCTACATATTACTTGAGCTGCCGTTGACAGCGGTTTGTGTGTATCCCCGCTGCATGGAGTGCACTCTGACGGGCCGCATCGGTCAATCTAGGTGTCAGCGCGGCGTCCTTGTTCAACTCATATCAGAGAAGAGACAGGATGTGAGGCTAATAACACCCGTTTCTTCTGTGAAAACAGATCTCACTTCAATCTGAGTCCCGTGCCACGGTGACTGTAGCCTCTGTCAAGTGCTACGAAAGGCTTCAGTCATCTGGACCCACACCCAGCTCGATGACCTCTACCGGATACCTACTTGACAGGAATATCGTCACTTTCATTTGACTTATGCAAAGCACCAATCCAACATGACGGTAATTCATGCACGATAGCAGCACAAGACACAAGCTATTTAAGAGATTACTTTCTGAATTCCCACATTGAGACTTTTCAGTTTCATTAATTTGCGCCTCTTGTGCATGTTCGTCGAGAGTTGATCTTCCCACATAATGTGTCGCATTCTCCCTGGCCTTAATAACATCTCCAATATACATACTCCAGATGATTCCCAACCAAAAGGGTGCACCTTGATCCTTATCAACTTTGGAATGAAACGCTTCCTATAAACTTGTATATTGTTTCTATCAAAGCTAATATTAGTAAGTGTGTCATCTGTGTTGATTACATTTCATGCAGGGAGCCTCTATGTGAGCTGGTATTAGCTCTATAGCCGGGCCTGATGATGGGATTCCACACCGCCACTAGCTATAATTTAGAGCAGATTGGTGGCAAAATCCGGCAAAGGTTCCACTGTAATTATCTGGTGTGGGGACCCTCTTCTCCCCTGACATTAGCAGAAACAGAAACCTACTTTAATTTAGACAGAAAATAGTCTGAAGCAATATGGGCGTTCTCCCTGAGGTTTAACCACTGGTTTGCCACAATGTGCATCGTGCATTGTTTGAACCCGGGGTGAATAAAACCATCTAAAGAATGTATGAATATGATAGGGAAGAAATGGTTTTTCTTGTTCAGAAATCAATAAATTTTTTGTAAGTTTTAGCATTGGATGAAACCTCATCAGTCATATCCGCCTGGTGATTGCCAATCAGAATGCATCAGGCCACAGATGATATGCTCAGCTCCCATGGTAGATGAATGGTTAGCATGCACAAAGGTTAAATACATGAAAGTTCTAATCCATCTCTTTTGGCCACACAAGATTATAATTAGACAAATATAGCTGGTCCCAGTTCTGAGCTCTCTTTATTAGAGAAGGGATTTAGCTTATTATTTTGGGCTCCCCTGGGATCCCTTGTATGGTCAATGTGGAAATGTTTGGTGGTGACATTTCATAATATCAACAAAAGCCAATATCAACAGCAGGACATTCATCATATAGAGCAAAACATAAAACCGTTAACAGTTGCCGGACACAAATAATCATTATAGCCATCACACTTCTTGCATCAAATACATATGTATCGCAGGACCAACGTTATAATGAGGACAACTCGTTACTCATATCTACTTATCTGAGGACACACATAGTTTTGAAATCAATACATTAATAGTGCCAAACTTGAGCCGGACACTACATAATGCAGGAGGAAACATTTTACTAATTACACCTACTGTAAGATATCGACGTAAAGAAACAAAAAAACTTGTTATTACAAGCCAGACACTTACTGACATTGTAAATATGCGCCTTTTAGCGAACAATCCGGTTCATAACAGGTACATTTTTGACTAATCAAGGTGTTCATTTTTTATGATAAATCAAACAACCTTAACATTTTCACAATACCTTTTAGCTTGATATTTATCTGAAATATATCCAAATAAATTATATAATTTCCAAGTGACATTTAACATTTAAGAGAATTTACTAATTGCCATGAATGTACTTGCTAATTGCTTCAAATACCAAATACCTGGAAATGACACCAAGTACCCACATATATCTAATAGTTCCCAATAATACCAAGTATCTACATATGACACTAAGTACCCACATATACCTGATAGTTACCAACAATACCAAGTACCTGTATATGACACCAAGTACCACATATACCTGATAGTTACCAACAATACCAAGTACCTGTATATGACACCAAGTACCACATATACCTGATAGTTCCCAACAATACCAAGTACCTGTATATGACACCAAGTACCACATATACCTGATAGTTACCAACAATACCAAGTACCTGTATATGACACCAAGTACCACATATACCTGATAGTTACCAACAATACCAAGTACCTGTATATGACACCAAGTACCCACATATACCTGATAGTTCCCAACAATACCAAGTACCTGTATATGACACCAAGTACCACATATACCTGATAGTTACCAACAATACCAAGTACTTGCAAGTACCTCCAAGTACATATATCGCATTAGGACAGACCCAGAGTCGAGCAACATATGAAACAGTCAATTGTAATAAAGGGTTTTTTGGCACATTAAAAATAAATATGCCTCACAGAGATCTCTCTAATTCTTTGTCTATATTGACATAATAGCATTCTCAAAATGAGGAACGTTCATCTGAAGCTATCTGCCTACATACATGGCTGGGGAGTCGGAGATAATTGCATTTGATAAATTGCACCAAGGAGGTTACTTATTTAATCAAATCTAATACGTCCCCTGACGCATTCGTCCTTCAGACAGAATTCACTACAGTGATCTTAAAATTTGTATATCAACATGAAATTAGATGGCTAAGCCCCAGACAGAAAGGTTCTCAACAACTCATCAATCTATAGTTTTATCCACATAAGTATACAATGCTAGAGTGATTGTTACAACTTCCTGACTCATCCACAATATTTGCATAATCCTAAAGTACCAACCATATATCTAATAAATCTACCAATCTCAACCACATCTTTGGCATCATGAAAAATAGTAATTAGCATAGTCTTCATATAAATATTCATTCCTTAACATGATATATGCTCTCGGTCAACGTTTTCTATCAAGGTTACATTTCTGTTGCGTTTCATATAAATTCACATTAATGATTCTTTACATCACAGGCTCTTGTTATTGAAACAATCAGGAACATTTGCCTTATGAAATATACTTTTCATCTGGAAACACCAATTATCTTTACAAAGCTTGTATTCATTTTCAAATACCTTTTGAGTAAACCTCAGGTCATTCAAACTTGATTCCAAATCCTCATCATTTCTTTCTTTCTGCTTCCAGCGTAGAATCCGTCCTGTATCCCTGGTGCTGTATTGTAATAATTCATTTATATCTCTAAGTAATTGTAGTTAACAACAACTTCTATGTTGTTCCTATCTACAGAGTCAGTGATTATTTGCAATTTACAATGACTTTTTTTACTCTTTTCCTTTATAAGATTAAAATTTTCACACCAATTATTCAAACAATATAACAATTTCTGTCAGTCATTCTCATTCCCTTCCAATATTTTCGTTGTCGCCTTTGTCATCAACAAATGACAAAATAAATAGTTTACTGTTGTCAAAACAAACATCCGAATGCTTGGTATTTGAGTATTTCAATTAAGTGGTCAATAGTCCAGTCAAAATATGAAATGACCCAGAACAAATTAGAACAGAAACCATTTTGGTGTTATTTGTCTCAGAATGTAACCCAGATGAACATATAAAAAGTCTACCAAAATCAACTTAGTGGAACACCACCTAATTTGCATAAATTCAAAATGGCCGCCTCCCATTGACATTTCATCCTACTTCATGCATACATTCAGGTTTTTGCACACAGAATTAATATCATGCTCTTGCTGTTGGTGTAAAACAGTTATTTAAGGCCATGATAAAGAAATATATAGCTTCTGTAATGTTTATTGTAATATATTTCATACGATGCCAGCATCATTCTGCATCATTCTGCTATGAAATACATTATATATTCCTCACAAATTCCAAATAGGTGACAAGCAGAAAATAATCACTTCTAGGGAGACCAAAACATGGAACAGACAGTGAATCATACAGTCACAAATACATGAAAAAGCAAATAATCAAACATTATGGAAAAATAAATTAATGGAAACCAAAAGTTGTCACAATGTGGAGCGCTGCTGCCAATGTCCTGCATGATTTTTATTCAAACCCAAAGCAGGACAATTCAGAGGATGACAAATTTAGAATAATTCAAACTGCAGTAAAACTGATCATGTATGACATTAAGATATTGCAATATAAGTGTGAAATGTATCCAGCCTGTGATCAGATGTCATCTCCTGGGCCCAATTTTTACATCGTACTTCAAATCTTAAATCTGAGCATGTACTCAGATTTGAAGCCATACTTACCAAAGTTTGCTTCCAAAAGTATTTTTTATTTTTTCATAATGCTCAGAAGTATGTACTTATGTCATATGACATCATATTTCCATTGTTTAATTGAGTAAATACTCCCATGATGTCATATTCAAATGAGAAAATACAGAGGCTCAATTCGGGGATAACAGGGGCTCAGAATGGAGGATCACTTTATGTCAAGTTACAAATTTTCCAGTGACTGGGAATGTATCTGCATGTGATTCTGTTCAAGTAAACCTTATCTAATCCATTAATTTAACATAAATTGTTAAATATTTAGAAAAAATCATACTTTGGAGCATTGACTTCAGCTTGAAGCCAGCCTCTAATCTGTCTCAGAATCTGAGCATGAAAATTCAAAATCTGAACAAGAAAAAGGTCTGAGAACATTGGAAAAATTGAAAGATCTTGGATCTGAGTAAATTATCAGAACATGAGCATGGACTTCAAATCTGAGTAAAAAACCTCAAATCTGAGTTTCCCAAGCATGATGGAAAAAAACAAATCTGAGTATATGCTCAGAATCTGAGCATATAAAATGTTTTCTTAAAATAATATAATAATAATATAACTTCAAATTGAAGTACGATATAACTTCAAATTGAAGTACGATGGAAAAATCATAGTGTTCTCCAATCACAAATCGTCAAAGCCCAGATAGGTGATTTGGAGAGGTTTGAGATTATTGCTTTATCTATATAATCCCGTTCGCATGAAATTTTTTAAATACCCAACCCTATTTGGGATAATACACATTTTATGTATAATTATATCTAAAATTTCCCAAAAAAGCTTAATTATTCTTTGGATAACATAAAACAAAGAAAATATGAACGACAGTTGAATGACATGTGGTTACGAAACTGTGATACAAGCAAGCTATCTCGTTAAAATTAAGCAAAATATTCCAACCATGGTTATTGTGTTTTGCTGAAAGTACCAAGTACTGGCTGTACTCTTTTGACCAACAGGTGGTCAAATGTATACCTCTATTGTCCCAATCTGAAGGTGCCCGATTGTTAGAAAAACTTTACTATGCAGGTGTTTGCACTCGATCACTAGTCGGCCCATTAAAGTTTGTTGACAAAGTGTCGAATGGATGATTTGAAATTTAGCAGAAGACCCTCTCCTTTCAAATGGCACAGACCTTCATGTAGGTGAGATGGATAATGATATTTGATCGCAAAGTTCGGGGTATAAGCATTACAATTATACAAAACCAGGAAAACCTCATTTCATGAATGTTTTAATCATACTCTGCATAAACTTGGGTTTCATGCAGTTACAAAATATGAATATAGTGCAGCAGTTTGTGATGGCAAAAAATATGGGCTAGACTGTTCAACTGCAGAGGAGTCTGCAAAAATGGATGATGATGATGAAAATAGTATTTCTTGTTAACCTAGGTTCAGTATTGTATACAATCTGTAAGTAATTATCAGACATATTTAATGGTATTATTTGGTATTGGTAGTAAATTCAGTTTTTACTTTGAAGCATTCAAAGCTGCTAGTACAATCCTAGGAAATTAATCTAATTATGAGGCAAAGAACAAAAGAAAAACCAAAAAAATAACAAAACAAATATCAGAAAAAAATAATATGTCATAAAAATGGTACTCTCCAACCCACTATGTGGGACTGAGGTCGAAGTGTCATACCATGGTACTTTCATATTCTTTAGGGATGAAAGGTGATTTCAGATGAGACTAAAAACTATGCCAGGCAGCAGATTATAGATCCCTCCCCACTTTTCGAAGAGAGCAGGGGATTGCCTCCCTGTGTGTGGACTTCAATATGATCACCACTATTAGTTACCTACAGCTTGCAATGATGTGTAAAATTCAATTTTGAATGGGTCATTTAACACAATTTTTAAAAATTATAATTGAAAATTATTGTTCTTTATCCTTTTTGATAACTTGTTATTTGATAATTTGATATGTTGTAGAGGATATCCCAGAAAAGGTGTAAACACACAGATATAATCAGAATACAAGTGCTAATTTTCAACTTATTTCTCTACTTTTATCATTCATTTTGGAGACAAAGAGTACAAAATATGTATATTAGCTATTTTAAAAGTTTTCCAATGGATTTCTCATGTCCAAAAACCATCAAATAGACTCTAAGATTACTCAAATATGTCAAATAGGAGCCAAGCTGTATAATTTTTAAGATTTGCTCTGCCATGTGTCGGCCATTTTGGATTTATGCAAATAACGCATTGTTCCACTACTTGGATTTTGGTAGACTTTTACTATGTTATTCTCTAGGCTGTTCTGAGACATTTTCTATCAGTTTTATTTCTGTTCTAATTTGTTCCGGGTTAGGCCATTTTTTGTCGTATATTGACTGGACTAAATGTCTGTTGCATCATAGTGTTGGAGATAGATTTCCTTGTCTTACTAGGGGAAACCAATCTGTATTGTAGTTATCTTATTAAATACTGGATTATTGTACAAGGACTTTGTACACTTATATGTTTCCGTTAATTATAACGTCATCGATTAAAAGCCTTTTAAAAAAACATATCCCTATCAACTTAGTCAAATGTTTTTAACATGTCAATGAAACAAACAAATGTGCTTTTATTTTGTGCAATGCAATTGATAAAAAGTAATGATGGTGAAAATATGGCGCGAATCTATGTCGCACAATGTAAATGGAGCCACGCCCAATTCTCAATGACGTCATTGGGAAGTGCCGAGACGTCATCAAACATGGCATATTCATAATGATGGACAGTGATCAGCCTCTCCCTCTCGTTGTTACTCAATTGAAAAGGAAACTAAAAATAGATGGAAATGGTTCGGCACAGGGGTCATCCGTGAAATTAGATCAGCACAGAGTTGATCTGGGAAAGTATTTCGGCACGGGGGCGACCTGCAAAAACTATCTCATAGGTTCAGAACACACCCTTAAAGCAGCAAGTATGAGATAGGACCTATTATCATTGTTCGTCTCACTTTATACCTCATCTGACACTCCCGCCCCCACATATCTTAATAATTTACACATATTATCACATCATTTGGAAAATTATTTAAATCAATTTAAATAGTTCATAAAAAAGTTTGTTTTTGGAGCATGGCTGTGATAATCAACCATAATTATTTGTTCTGTTCATCGTGTCCTATGCCAATCTATCGCTGAATTTTTGTGTCACCCCTTCACACACATAAGTGGTCCTATCGTTGTCATATTCTATGCCGGGCTGTTTACACACATAACCTCTGACATTACCATGTTCCTTGCCAGGCTGTCTCCGAGTTTCTGTATCAACCTGTCTACACATAACTTCTTCTGACATTACCATGTTCCGTGCCAGGCTGTCTCCGAGTTTCTGTATCAACCTGTTTACACATAACTTCTTCTGACATTACCATGTTCCGTGCCAGGCTGTCTCCGAGTTTCCGTATCAACCTGTTTACACATAACTTCTTCTGACATTACCATGTTCCGTGCCAGGCTGTCTCCGAGTTTCCGTATCAACCTGTTTACACATAACTTCTTCTGACATTACCATGTTCCGTGCCAGGCTGTCTCCGAGTTTCTGTATCAACCTGTTTACACATAACTTCTTCTGACATTACCATGTTCCGTGCCAGGCTGTCTCCGAGTTTCTGTATCAACCTGTTTACACATAACTTCTTCTGACATTACCATGTTCCGTGCCAGGCTGTCTCCGAGTTTCTGTATCAACCTGTTTACACATAACTTCTTCTGACATTACCATGTTCCGTGCCAGGCTGTCTCCGAGTTTCTGTATCAACCTGTTTACACATAACTTCTTCTGACATTACCATGTTCCGTGCCAGGCTGTCTCCGAGTTTCTGTATCAACCTGTTTACACATAACTTCTTCTGACATTACCATGTTCCGTGCCAGGCTGTCTCCGAGTTTCTGTATCAACCTGTTTACACATAACTTCTTCTGACATTACCATGTTCCGTGCCAGGCTGTCTCCGAGTTTCCGTATCAACCTGTTTACACATAACTTCTTCTGACATTACCATGTTCCGTGCCAGGCTGTCTCCGAGTTTCTGTATCAACCTGTTTACACATAACTTCTTCTGACATTACCATGTTCCGTGCCAGGCTGTCTCCGAGTTTCTGTATCAACCTGTTTACACATAACTTCTTCTGACATTACCATGTTCCGTGCCAGGCTGTCTCCAAGTTTCTTTTAACCACAAGAGAGAGGCGGAAACTGCATATTGAAGAAAACTTAATAATCATTCACTCTCTGGTGAACCCCATCTTTCAAATCAATGGAACCTACAAAGTTGGAAATAAAATACAGATTTATTTGCAAGATGATCGCATGATCCGCGCGTGATTATGATGAATGCCATCGATTTCCAGTGATTTGTGAATTTATATCTGTTACAAATGTGTATGTATACATTCATTTCGAACTTAAAGAAAGAGATAATGCGATTCGTATTGATTTTGCCCATAACCCAGCTTATTACGAGTGGTATGGTTTGTAATACAATCTCAAGTGTTGCCCCAAACCCTGCCTGTAGTAAGACTGGCCACGTGGGCTCTCCGCTTCACATGTGCTGGAATCAGCCCGCCTGCTAATGGGCAGTGAGCGATTCTCATCGCCGCCGTGAGGACGGCTTTAACTTGCGCATAAAACATGATTTACTCAACTTTGAATAACAATGGGGCTCTTCCCATAGGCCAGCGAATTTTCCGGAATAGGGGATAGGGGCAGGCAGACTCCGGATCCCGATGACCTCCCTGCATTCTCGATCTGTCATCAGCCTCTTTCTCAGTTGACACAGGGTCAATCGTCTCTTTTATCAAACTCCCTCATTGCTGTTATTTATTTCTCTCATAATTAGCTTTGGGAGAAGTTTTCGACTTGACAAGTTCAATTCCACATTTTGGGCATAGAGAGATGGTGTTTTTATGGGTGTGGCTGGAGTAGTTATTGGTGTGCTGAGTGTATAGTTGATACAGTGAGATAGTGGGAACCGGGCGGGCGGTGGAGGCTAGAGGAAACTCTCCCGATGGCAAACTGCTGTAGACAGCCACAGCATTGGAGCGGCAAGCGGCGGCCAGGTCAAGCGCTCACTACTCAGTCTCCTGACACACACACGACTCAGTGAGCCACACTGTGAGCCCAGAACCACCCACCGAGCCCACCACACGGTGGCCACAGCACGGAATATCACACTGCTTCTCCCTCCCCACTGAGCACTGCAGGATACCCTGCTCACAACTGCACCCAATGCTTTAAAGCAGTTATCTTGTCTGCCTGTTTATCACACATTTGGAAAACAATATAAAAGCGTTGGAAAAGGAAGGAAGTAATCACCGCCTCAGCAGATAGTTCACAGATTGTGGATATCGGATATGAGAGAAATGAAGGTGTACTATTTTGGTTTTGTCACATGGATGGTGTCAAGTCTGTCCACGGAGACCACATGTAAGTAGGCCATGTAGTTGTATGCATTTGTTGTCGCCTTTACCCTTTGCTCTGGTTATAAATCATTCTACCCCTTGCCCCGACCCAGCGCTGCTCCCCTCCACCTATTATTACCCTGAATTGTGACATTGTCATCATTCAAAGCAGAACTCCTACAGCGGACCTTGTCAAAACCTTGATCGACCTATTCCCTTAAGATGAAGTCCTAAATTGAAAGTGACGGCCTGGTGAAAAACGGCGTTTAGACTGGCCTTTGGAAGAAAAGAGCATCTCTGGCCGCAGTAAGTGGTGAGGTGTCAGACGAGATTGGCCAGACCTGAGGGGACACTTTAAAGGGGCACAAGCGCCAGAATAACTTGCCAAATCTATAGTGTTAAGTGGCAAGATAAAGTTGCAGAAGATGTTTGTCTTTAAAGCTATATATATAGTGTTTCTATGACTGAGCTATCCTTGTGAAGTCATTGATTCTGAAAGAAAAGGGATAGGCTGATGTATAAAATAGCCTTCGTTCTGTTCTTTGCAAGGGGTCAAGTCTGTGAGAAAGCTTGCTATTGATATAGGTCCTCCCATATCGTTCTCCAAACAGTATAACGGATTGAGTTGTAATGTGGCCTTCTCGCTGTGCATCACACCTTTGTACGGTATAAAGGGTCGGGTTGTTGAAGCTTGTGTATGGATATAAAGTGGGGTGGTTGAGCTGATATATAGCCCTCTCCCCTAGCATCACACTTATGTATGGATATAAAGGGGGATGGTTGAGCTGTAATTAACCCTCTCCCCTAGCATCACACTTGTGTATGGATATAAAGGGGGATGGTTGAGCTGTAATATAGCCCTCTCCCCTAGCATCACACTTGTGTATGGATATAAAGGGGGATGGTTGAGCTGTAATATAGCCCTCTCCCTAGCATCACACTTGTGTATGGATATAAAGGGGGGTGGTTGAACCCTCTCCCCTAGCATCACACTTGTGTATGGATATAAAGGGGGATGGTTGAGCTGTAATATAGCCCTCTCCCCTAGCATCACACTTGTGTATGGATATAAAGGGGGATGGTTGAGCTGTAATATAGCCCTCTCCCCTAGCATCACACTTGTGTATGGATATAAAGGGGGATGGTTGAGCTGTAATATAGCCCTCTCCCCGAGCATCACACTTATGTTCAGAGAGACTAGACTGGTTGATCTGTGACATGATCTTCAACATAATACATCAGTAATTAGCCGAAATTGACCTGAATCATGACCAGACCATATACTTCAGTCTCAAGAAGTACTGGTTGACTTATGACATGATCTTCCATACATTACATAAGAGACTAGCACTGTGGGTTATGAGGCTTAGTTTGTCCTTTCAGGTGCAGTATTTGAAGACGTTGACTGGATAGCTACTACATCCATTGCTATGAAGTAATTACTCAAGGCTCTGTGGTGATAATTTCAATGTGATTCTGCCAAAGCAGGACGTAGGGCAATGTGGCGGTATTTCAGCTGTCGTGGTCGGGTCCAGTCGGGTGCCAAGCAGGGCCACAGATGTCACTATTTCTCCCTTCTAATCTGATTTCGCTCAAGCTATACCGACTGGGGACTCTCTCCAGAGAACCACGGCGTGCTCTAAAATATTTATGATAAAACTAGGCGATATGTAGGGTAGTGAGATGAGCTGCAGAGACCTTGGGACTCGCTGTGTTAGATATGTGTCTGTTAGGAATGGCTACACCCAGCACTCTGCAGAGAATTCAAGAGAGCCTATCTGCAATCAAGTGATTACAGGCTTTCAGCAACATATGCCGGCTGTACTGCAGCTTATTTGAGGTCTTGTTTGAAGCCCATATCTCTACAGGCTGTATAGAGCTTATGGCTTGGAGGGAGCGTGACCCATCTGACCTATGATCAGAGGCGTGGCTAGGAGGGCACTCCCGCATCCAATAAGCCTCTCGCCATTATCATATCTTTCAGCTTTATCCGGTTTATACTTTTAAAAATCAAAGTTGGCTTTTAGCTTGAAATAATCCTCCCTCAAGAAAGAGTCTGATGTGAGTATCGATGACTAAAGGATGGTGATAGTAGGGCACTTGAATCTTGATTCCATATTGGGCGGGGGTCAGCTACTGTTGGGCGAGGCTGGGTCGGTCAATGTGTGAGCAGTGGCAAATATGAGCAACTCACATATATATCACCTACCCATATCAGGGGAATCTATATAAAAACATGTCATCATTTACATCCCTGATAGAATGATAAATGATGCTCATTATATGTTTAGGCAGTAGAGACATGCAGGAAACTCCACAGTAATGTTCGGAATATGCCATGAGTATGCATGAACAAACAACACAAATGCCAATCTTAGGCCCTCTCCAAATAAGTTAGTTTTTATCATGTCCTTGATAAATGCATTAACAAAACAACAACAGAAACATAATAGATATGCATGACAGAAGATTGAAAAAAAAATGGGAAAACCAAACTTTTCTCCAGGAAAGGCCCCAATGACTCGATTGACAACGCCATTATTGCGTATTTATTGAAAATAGTTCTCTTTCTTGATTTGAATGTATAGAGAAGATTTGTTACTTTGCCTAACACGTCAATATCACATTTATTTTCCGCACCTCTTCATCCCATGGTGTAACAATAGGTTGGTTTTATAGTAGAAAGTGTATTCGACCTGATTTGAGCATTATTTTTGCATATCTATCACTTGTTCCACGTGACAAGATAATCGTTATTTAAGATAAGTTTAATGTCAGCATATGGCGCTATGAAGCTTGTCTGTCTGTTAATCTTTAATGCGGCCTATGCCTGAGTGAATGCCATGTATGGGCGGTATTATTGCCATCAGGAAAATCAGCCATTCACATGGCCAGAACAACAGCTGAATGTAGCACTTATCAGATTATACAATTTATTGACGGTCTATCAGTGCCCTTTAATTTAGTCAATACACAATGCGGCGGTGGAGATTTGGTGGAATATCATGCATAAGTCATGCCCTCAACCAGAGAAATGGCTGAAAATTACCATTAATATTTGATGCCTCTATGGCATTGTCCCGCCATCGCAAATGTCAAGATAAATAATCTCTCTGTATCAGCGCTACGTCTAACTGTTTTTTACTTTTGCTAACAAGTTGAAGTTTTCCAATGGCAGCAGCCGCATTAAACACACTCTTTATTTCCTCTCCAGCGGCTGTTGGCTTGGGTTCCATTTGTTCCCACTTTGGAGTCTCACTCTTATTGCCAGTTAAGAGACTCACTATCTCAACCTCCGCCACTTCTCAGCTACAACAAGCATAGACAATAAAAGCTGCTGCCTTGCACACATCTATAATTGAGCAAAATATATTTGAATTACTGATTACATTCATTTTGAACATAGTATTTAAATTACGCATGATATATGCAATGTGTGTAAAAAAGAGACGAAAAACATTGAAAAGCATTGCATTATAATCGACCTGGCCAAGATAACTCAATTGTTAGAGTGCCCAACTTTAAGCCCGAGTATTCACGGTCCGAATCCTGGCAACTTACTGTCACTCGTTATGAACAATGCATTGTCTGGTATCAGCGCAACAGCAATCCTCCTTTCTCTAGCACTAAATCTGTTAGCATTCCCGACTTTCCAATCACAGAATGATTAACCTTTTTAATTGGCATTGATCAGTTTATCCACCCTGGCAATGATATCAACTATATCATATACCTATTATAAATATTCAGAAGCGTCGATTTATTTTTTTTAATAAGCAATGCTCAAAATATGAAATTAGGTTTGTCAACTGGCATTACTCATTACATGATAAGATAACACTTAAGGTGAGAAACAGTCTACACAGAGAATAGAGTTTCCACTAGCTACAGCCAAGCAATAGCACACCATGGACACTATCTTGGACAACATGTTGTAACTACATACGGCATTTGAAATGCATGTGCACACTTGTCTTTCAGCAACCCGTTCTGCACTATAACATTTTACCCTTTGGGAGAGACACTGCTATATTGATGTGCATATGATATGAAAGTGTTTCTTCTCGTTTATTAAGTCCATTGTTTAATGACTTTTATCAGTCATGCACAGTCTGAAATGTGACGCATGTGAATTATATCAAGGTTATAATTTACATATAATGAGTCTTCATTTCTTCCATAAATGACATATTATTTTCTTGGAGTATAGAACTAAGAATATGAATATGCATATTAATCGGCATCTATGACACAGTGTCTCTCGGCCACAGAAAGTCTGTGTAGTTCCGTACCATAGGGCCTAGGACCAGCTTCATATTGTCCGTTACTTAGTTTGTTTTCTGGTTATCTCGACACGCTATTTGAGGTGTTGAGAAAATGTCCAGCAGTCTACTCAACTCATCTCAGGGAGATGTTTCCTGCATTTTACTTCAATCTACGCCACATAGCATGGCTTTAGCCGTTACCACTTTATGGTCGACATGATGGATGAGTCTTACTTCCCTCTAATCCTCAGATTACTGCCTTTATACATATGGATGCACTACTTATGGATGGACAGTTCAGATCAGTCGGCTCGGGGAAATGTTCAAAGGTTATTTAAAATGTAGTACAAAGCAAAGACATCGTTACTTGCCGTGTGTCAAGTATGAAATAAGGTAGAATGTTGAGTGTTTTGATTGATTTACAATCTGAGGAAACAGACCTCATTATTATCAGAAAATAGCAAGTCGTTGTAACTTGCTCAGACCACAGGCAACTAACACATGCTGGTTTTGTAATATTTGTTTACAATAGAAATAAACACATTGCAATGTTTATAAGGGAATAAAAAGAAGAATCATATTGATATGACAAAGGGTTCAGACACATAATTTACAGTAGATTAATTATTGTGACCTGTTTAAATAAAGGATTACTCTCTGAGCCAAACATGCAGCACCTGCCAAAACCGTGTGCTGAGTTCCGTGTCAGTCATTGATTTGCCAGCAACTTGTCTTGAATTATACACAAGCCCACTAACTGTAGTAGGTAAATCTGCGCTCATTTAATGAAATGGCTTTGTGGCATGTACTCCAGCATCTAAGAGCCACGGGCCATTTACTAAAGGCTTACACGTTTCAAAATCACGTGTACCCGACTGCACTTTAACAGTAAAGCTAATACCACAGGCCAATTATAACAGGAACATACTCGTGAAGCTCACCGTGAATTACACTATTCTTGCCATTTGTTTTTTTTGGATGAAAACGTTTCAAATTAAAAAACAATTCATTTTGACAAAGGTGTCTGATTTGAAAAGCTGAAAATGTCCTGGTGTTCTTTATCATATTGTTTCACACATATTTTTATCTCTTTGAGAAAGGGCGTTTTAAATGGCAACACTTTGTGAGTGTGGCGAGAAATGGCGTAGTTGCCGGGCGTGGTGGGAGATCTAAGATGGAGTGCATATCGCAGGCCACCACCTCAACCGGCCACCACCTCAACCGGCAAATTCATCTCATATCATTATGTCACAAGTCCTATGATTGGGAATGATTGGCTGGCATTGTTCATCAATGTCTGTCAGGGTCTGGGAGGTCGCAGGTGTTACACTAGGCTGAGGTAATCCGGCTTTCGATGACAAGGGCCTAATGCCCTCGGAGGACTTATCGCGCACATGACAGCCCTCTTGTTTTCACTGACCCCTACACGGCAATCCAGCCAATCCTGCAAAATAATACCCAAAATATCATCATTTCTCATCTGCTTGATTAATTTAGTTCTGATTCTTGACAAAATCTCAAGTAAATTAGCAAATTGGAGTTTACATATTTCTCATAACAAATGATCAGTGCGAACTGATATAGTGATAGAGACAACACGAAATATGAATAAAGGTTTCCTATGTTTGAAGGTCACACGATCTATCAAGTCTCTTGTCCACCTGATATGACTGAATAATATGGCTTCACCACATTGCAACAGGCATCTTAATTGGAGTGGCAATACCCGGGGCCATGTTGACGGGCTCTGGCCCCTGTGATCCCGAGGGACAGTTTATACATAACCTCTAACTCGCTAATCAATAAAAACTGTCATGGAGACAAAGAAAAACACTTTTTACTCGGAACTCCCCCCGGAGTGGCACGGAATTCCCTGATGTCCGACCACGCGGAAGTGATGTCAAAACGAGGTTAGAAAGCAATGGATTTCATTCGTCTATGAATAGTGTCCGCCATGATTTTATGACGGGAAAACTGCGGCTTAACAAGAAGCAAAATATGACCTGATGGTTTCTGGGAGAAGTGATTAATTATTGTTGTCAGTATTTGCTATAGTCGCAAAATGTCGAGTTTGTTGTATGTCTGGGTTAAAAGAATTTCCACAGAGTCCTCTGGTGGCCATATTCCACCCATTTCCCGCGTGACCTTCTCCTTCATTTATGAGATAGAGGTCGACTACAGGTCACCAACCTTAGATTTATGATACTGGTCAAATGATGAGATCTCCATAGCTTTTTATGTTATTCTGGGCTGAAGTGATCCCTGGATATTAATAGCGTTCCTTTGAGGATGTACAACATGCATTGTTGCATTTATCTTCATCTTACTGTCTGTCTATATTTTGAAATTGACATCAAGGTCACAGGGGAATATGGAATAGAACCTCATTCTTTATTATCTTTGCTGTTTAAGAAGACAGGATAAATGGCTGTAAGAACTAACATGGGGAGAAAGTATTCCCGCACAGTTGTTTTGTGAGGGCCAGACTGATGTATTGTTGTAAGTGACCGTTCCACAAGGAGCAATATAGGTTCCATTATAATGCTAGACACATAGGGTGATCACACTGGGTCGCCCACCTTGCTCCAAACAATTGTTTTAGATGTAGCCATTATGGAGCTGTCACATTCACTTGAGGGATACTTCAGCTGGGTCTTCTCCCACACACCAGCAAATGCACCCTGGTCAAATGTTTGTCACAAGCTAGAGGTAGCTTGTGTTAAAAGTACGAGTGAGCCCATGAATCACATCAATATCAGTTGCCGTGTAACCCCTGATTAACCACCGTGAATGAAAGAACAGTCAACATTAGGGTCAATTCTCAAACAATGTTGCTGTGATTATCATATTTCCTTTGAAACCATTTTTTAACTTTGATGTTTTAATTCGTTTAAAAAGAGACTAAAAGGCAGAGGCGTTGAAAGATATCAGTTGAGCCCCAGATGAGTATAAACTCTAGCACACATGAACGCTAAGGTGCGACCAACTGTTTCATTTTGAGAAAAGGGTAGTCTGGCAATGTCCAGAATGTTCGCGTGAGATGGCCATGATACGTGCCAATGGGAATTATAACATGTCTGACTCAATAGTGTCATTTATCTAGGAAGGTCCCCTAGCGTGCACCTAACAGCGCTCCCATGTGGCCAAGATTTGCGTCCAATTTGTTAGTACCTAGTTTTTCTTCAGGGGTGTTCAGGTGGGTGCCAAATTCTTTTATGTATGTATCAGAGCAATAATTCTTCCTTTTTGTCACAGACAATTTGCTCATTATCCTGAAAAGAAGCAGTCGTCCTCCATCCATCTCCTCCTCTGTTCTTTGTAGGAGTTTTTTAACTGCTTGTGGGCACCCCTGAGTGCACAACACATACACTGATGTCGTAATCGATAGTTGTGTCTCACGTGATCAACACGTTTGTAGACGGTCCCTTTTTACTCTGCCAATAATTTAATTGTTGCAATTCTATGGGGACGCTTAAATACTGACACTTCATGTGTACATGCTACCCATACTAGAGTCCGTGTCCCACAACTGTATAAATATCTAAATAAATGGCGAGTTGTGCATTTATATTTGAAATACAACAGGTTTATAGCATGGATTATATCTTGTTATATGATTGGTGGAAACTATGAGTAGGTATGTTACAGGAACGCGGTCGGTGCGAACTGATGAAGCCACTCAAAGAGAGTTAATTCAAACCAAATAAAAACCCGCAGCCGGGTTTTACGTTACTGGCAACAATAAAACAGTGAAAATGCGAATGCAAACAATAAACAGACAAGTTAAACATTTACATAATATGTAGTGGGCATTCTTTCTTGTCACAGGAAAATAAACCGTGTTGTAGTTCCTCGGGAAAAAAAATAAGAAGAAAAGGCTCTGGTTGAAGATAAATTTAGCCTTCAACCATTCCACAATATTTCCTCAGAGGTTTTTGTTTGAAGTCAGCGTGGCCTCTGGCGCTAATGGTTAGTTGTCTGCAATCAAGGCATGCTCCCTTGCCTGGTAATAGCTGTATGTTTTCACTGAGTGCTCCCTAACACCATATGATGAGTCGTTGATACGGGTATCTTTCCTCAGCCCATCTAGTGGCCAACTGTCCTGTGTTAAGAGTCCAGCTCGATATTTTTCCAAAGCTAAAGATACCATTAATACACATATTCTCTTTGGTGCATAACTCAATATGAATATGACAATGTCCTTGTTTGGTGATTAAAATAAAAGAAGGAGGGGAATGAGAAATGTCTGAGAAAAACAAACTTACAAATATATAACAAAAATATGTAACTAAATACTAACCTAGCAACCAAATATTCTGGAAAATAGATTTAATTACACAAATTTGCACCACTACATATCTTTTCACATGTACGCAAAGACTGTATGTCAAATGCACACCAATTGTCTCTGCAGTGCTTGGGACAAAGCGATGTAGATAATGATAAATTGATAACTGATAACAGAGAACATTGAATATACAATATCATCATACAAGCTATTAACATAATTCAGAATTCTCTCATCGTTTCCTAACAAAAACAAATTTTGGACAAAAGTATCACTGGCTTTATTTTTAAATTTAGGCCTATAGCTACAATATGTACATTAATCGGTGACAGTAATCCCATTACTACACAATATTGGCATATACCTTCCCCAAACAAACTGCCACACACCCGCTACCTTAATCCAGCCATTGCCACATTACTTATGATATCACGTGTACCGGAAGTCCATCCATCGCACGGCTTCCACTGTGAACTAATCACCAAGACGCTACGCAATATTACATAAAGTATTTATGACCATAATTAATGTAGCCTGCACATATTTGCCTAGAGATTTAATTGCTTCCTTTGTCTACCATGTACTACTGCTCTTTCAGTTTAACTGGTGACATTCTCTATCATTCTGACTTATTGTATTTGATTCCACCATAAACGTGAGTATTTCCGATCACCAGAATCAGACATAACAGAGAACCGCACGGTACATTACCTACTGTATGAGAAATCCCATAATGATAAAAACAAATATTGTACACTTTCAGATAAGATGAATGGTGTAAATTGGGGCATATCTGAAGGGTCTAAAGCTATGTTCTGTGCATGTGTGATGTATAGGTTCGGTGATTCATTGTCTGGATAATGTGCAATCAACATTTCAAGAAATCTCCTTCTGACACAAAAATGATTGTTCTCTCCCATGACAGTTTTATGGTCCCAGTAATATACAAATACGTATTGTTTTTTACCTGTGTACATTTATCCCGAGCCTTCTTAGGTATAGTTCTCTCTTCTATTGCTGTTTTACTTTATTGGAGGTGATGGATTTATAAAGTTACATTTTCCTCTTCCCTTGTACACTGTAGAATAAGTTTTTTATTTCAGATAAACAAGGCTATTGCACTCAGTTGACTTTCCCTCTCATCAGCATTTACATTAGATCCATCCTCTCCACCCGCACACCATCACATTTTGGTATAGGTTTCTGAAAAGAGAAAAACAATACTACGAGTTGGTGCACTTATCAAACAAGAGGGGAGATTTATGCTAACTGGCAGTGTATTGATCCCAGCATGGGAAGCAAGTAGCCTGTTGTTGCCTTCCTGCACTGCCGCAACTTCTGCTCCACGCTGGAAACAAATGTGCTTCATAAACCATGTGTCATGTCCAAATGCTCCCGTCATATTTTCAGTCGGTTCAAGTCTCAATTAGTTGTTCCATCGATTTCCGTAGTGTTGAAGTCTCGCATAGTTACTAAATTATTAAATTATTCTATTCTAGTATCTTCATCAAAATTATGCAAAATATCAATTCACATTTCAAAATAGAAGGACAAGCGAAATATTTGTTTCCCTGGGCATATTATACAAAACTGTTTTCGGAATGCACAGATTTGCAAGTTTTAGCTCCTCTCCTTGCATGTATATTTGGCGATATAAGGGAAGCACAATGTGAGTGGGATAAGGCGAGATGTGGAAGAGATGTGGGCGAGATGTGAGTCGCATGAAGGGCCCTGCTAGTAGCATCATTGGAGTGGTGTCATGAAGGTGTTTCGCTTTGCCAACACATTCATCCCCACATTATTAGCCTCATAACTGGTTTAGGGTGAGATGGTACAGTGGGTAAAACATAACAGACTACCTCCTGTACTGGGTTTCCATAGGGCGATTTTGTTTCTAAAAAACAGGTATCAGTGTATAGAAGTAGCTTTCTTATAAAGAGTCTCTCTCTATATCACTGTATGGTGTCTTACGATATATTTGTAAATTAGTATCTACAAAAAATAGAAAGTGATGGGATATTATAATGGATTTATCCCTTTATCAGTATACAGGATCAAGCTTATCACTGTAATATATCATTAGCTTTCCAAATGTAGATCTATTTCTATGTCAGTGGATAGAATTAGGTTTCTTAAAATAGATCTATTTCTATGTATGAAATTAGGTTTCATGAAATAGATTTATTTCGATGTATAGAACATGGTGTCATATGATGAATTACTCTATATTAGTGTATAGAAGGCGGAGGAGTCTTATAATGGCACTATCTATGCGCCTCGTGCAATATAACTTTCCGAAGGTCCATAAAAAGTCATATTGCACTCCACCCAGGTCCATATTTGTATAATAGAAGATGGAGGAGTCTTATAATGGCACTATCTATATTAGTGTATAGAAGGTGGAGGAGTCTCATAATGGCATTATCTATATTAGTGTATAGAAGATGGTGGAGTCTTATAATGGCATTATCTATATTAGTGTATAGAATATGGAGGAGTCTTATAATGGCATTATCTATATCAGCGTATAGAAGATGGAGGAGTCTTATAATGGCACTATCTATATTACTGTATAGAAGATGGAGGAGTCTTATAATGGCACTATCTATATTAGTGTATAGAAGATGGAGGAGTCTTATAATGGCACTATCTATATTAGTGTACAGAAGGTGGAGGAGTCTTATAATGGCACTATCTATATTAGTGTATAGAAGGTGGAGGAGTCTTATAATGGCATTATCTATATTAGTGTATAGAAGATGGTGGAGTCTTATAATGGCATTATCTATATTAGTGTATAGAAGATGGAGGAGTCTTATAATGGCATTATCTATATCAGCGTATAGAAGATGGAGGAGTCTTATAATGGCACTATCTATATTACTGTATAGAAGATGGAGGAGTCTTAGAATGGCACTATCTATATTAGTGTATAGAAGATGGAGGAGTCTTATAATGGCACTATCTATATTAGTGTATAGAAGGTGGAGGAGTCTTATAATGGCATTATCTATATTAGTGTATAGAAGATGGAGGAGTCTTATAATGGCACTATCTATATTAGTGTATAGAAGGTGGAGGAGTCTTAGAATGGCACTATCTATATTAGTGTATAGAAGGTGGAGGAGTCTTATAATGGCACTATCTATATCAGCGTATAGAAGATGGAGGAGTCTTAGAATGGCACTATCTATATTAGTGTATAGAAGGTGTAGGAGTCTTATAATGGCACTATCTATATTAGTGTATAGAAGGTGGAGGAGTCTTATAATGGCACTATCTATATCAGCGTATAGAAGATGGTGGAGTCTAATAATGGCACTATCTATATTAGTGTATAGAAGGTGGAGGAGTCTTATAATGGCATTATCTATACTAGTGTATAGAAGGAGGAGGAGTCTTATAATGGAATTATCTATATCAGCGTATAGAAGGTGTAGGAGTCTTATAATGGCACTATCTATATTAGTGTATAGAAGGTGGAGGAGTCTTATAATGGCACTATCTATATTAGTGTATAGAAGGTGGAGGAGTCTTATAATGGCACTATCTATATTAGTGTATAGAAGGTGGAGGAGTCTTATAATGGCACTATCTATATTAGTGTATAGAAGGTGGAGGAGTCTTATAATGGCACTATCTATATAAGTGTATAGAAGGTGGAGGAGTCTTATAATGGCACTATCTATATTAGTGTATAGAAGGTGGAGGAGTCTTATAATGGCATTATCTATATTAGTGTATAGAAGATGGAGGAGTCTTATAATGGCACTATCTATATTAGTGTATAGAAGGTGGAGGAGTCTTATAATGGCACTATCTATATTAGTGCATAGAAGATGGAGGAGTCTTATAATGGCACTATCTATATTACTGTATAGAAGATGGAGGAGTCTTATAATGGCACTATCTATATTAGTGTATAGAAGATGGAGGAGTCTTATAATGGCATTATCTATATTAGTGTATAGAAGGAGGAGGAGTCTTAGAATGGCACTATCTATATTAGTGTATAGAAGTTGGAGGAGTCTTATAATGGCATTATCTATATCAGCGTATAGAGGGTGGAGGAGTCTTATAATGGCACTATCTATATTAGTGTATAGAAGGTGGAGGAGTCTTATAATGGCACTATCTATATTAGTGTATAGAAGGTGGAGGAGTCTTATAATGGAACTATCTATATTAGTGTATAGAAGGTGGAGGAGTCTCATAATGGCATTATCTGTATCAGCGTATAGAAGATGGAGGAGTCTTATAATGGCACTATCTATATTAGTGTATAGAAGGTGGAGGAGTCTTATAATGGCACTATCTATATCAGCGTATAGAAGGTGGAGGAGTCTTATAATGGCACTATCTATATTAGTGTATAGAAGGTGTAGGAGTCTTATAATGGCATTATCTATATTAGTGTATAGAAGGTGGAGGAGTCTTATAATGGCACTATCTATATTAGTGTATAGAAGGTGGAGGAGTCTTATAATGGCATTATCTATATTAGTGTATAGAAGGTGGAGGAGTCTTATAATGGCACTATCTATATCAGCGTATAGAAGATGGAGGAGTCTTATAATGGCACTATCTATATTAGTGTATAGAAGGTGGAGGAGTCTTATAATGGCACTATCTATATTAGTGTATAGAAGATGGAGGAGTCTTATAATAGCACTATCTATATTAGTGTATAGAAGATGGAGGAGCCTTATAATGGCACTATCTATATTAGTGTATAGAAGGTGGAGGAGTCTTATAATGGCACTATCTATATCAGCGTATAGAAGATGGAGGAGTTTTATAATGGCACTATCTATATTAGTGTATAGAAGGTGGAGGAGTCTTATAATGGCATAATCTATATTAGTGTATAGAAGATGGAGGAGTCTTAGAATGGCACTATCTATATTAGTGTATAGAAGGTGGAGGAGTCTTATAATGGCACTATCTATATTAGTGTATAGAAGGTGGAGGAGTCTTATAATGGCACTATCTATATTAGTGTATAGAAGATGGAGGAGTCTTAGAATGGCACTATCTATATTAGTGTATAGAAGGTGGAGGAGTCTTATAATGGCACTATCTATATTAGCGTATAGAAGGTGGAGGAGTCTTATAATGGCACTATCTATATTAGTGTATAAAAGGTGGAGGAGTCTTATAATGGCACTATCTATATTAGTGTATAGAAGGTGGAGGAGTCTTATAATGGCACTATCTATATTAGTGTATAGAAGATGGAGGAGTCTTAGAATGGCACTATCTATATTAGTGTATAGAAGGTGGAGGAGTCTTATAATGGCACTATCTATACAAGTGTGTAGAAGGTCGAGGAGTCTTATAATGGCATTATCTATATTAGTGTATAGAAGATGGAGGAGTCTTAGAATGGCACTATCTATATTAGTGTATAGAAGGTGGAGGAGTCTTATAATGGCATTATCTATATTAGTGTATAGAAGATGGAGGAGTCTTAGAATGGCACTATCTATATTAGTGTATAGAAGATGGAGGAGTCTTAGAATGGCACTATCTATATTAGTGTATAGAAGATGGAGGAGTCTTAGAATGGCACTATCTATATCAGCGTATAGAAGATGGAGGAGTTTTAGAATGGCACTATCTATATTAGTGTATAGAAGGTGGAGGAGTCTTATAATGGCATTATCTATATTAGTGTATAGAAGGTGGAGGAGTCTTAGAATGGCACTATCTATATTAGTGTATAGAAGATGGAGGAGTCTTATAATGGCATTATCTATATTAGTGTATAGAAGGTGGAGGAGTCTTAGAATGGCACTATCTATATTAGTGTATAGAAGATGGAGGAGTCTTAGAATGGCACTATCTATATCAGCGTATAGAAGATGGAGGAGTTTTATAATGGCACTATCTATATTAGTGTATAGAAGGTGGAGGAGTCTTATAATGGCATTATCTATATTAGTGTATAGAAGATGGAGGAGTCTTAGAATGGCACTATCTATATCAGCGTATAGAAGGTGGAGGAGTCTTAGAATGGCACTATCTATATTAGTGTATAGAAGGTGGAGGAGTCTTAGAATGGCACTATCTATATTAGTGTATAGAAGGTGGAGGAGTCTTAGAATGGCACTATCTATATTAGTGTATAGAAGATGGAGGAGTCTTAGAATGGCACTATCTATATTAGTGTATAGAAGGTGGAGGAGTCTTAGAATGGCACTATCTATATTAGTGTATAGAAGATGGAGGAGTCTTAGAATGGCACTATCTATATTAGTGTATAGAAGATGGAGGAGTCTTAGAATGGCACTATCTATATCAGCGTATAGAAGATGGAGGAGTTTTAGAATGGCACTATCTATATCAGCGTATAGAAGATGGAGGAGTTTTATAATGGCACTATCTATATTAGTGTATAGAAGGTGGAGGAGTCTTATAATGGCATTATCTATATTAGTGTATAGAAGATGGAGGAGTCTTAGAATGACACTATCTATATTAGTGTATAGAAGGTGGAGGAGTCTTATAATGGCACTATCTATATTAGTGTATAGAAGGTGGAGGAGTCTTATAATGGCACTATCTATATTAGTGTATAGAAGATGGTGGAGTCTTATAATGGCACTATCTATATCAGCGTATAATGGCATTATCTATATTAGTGTATAGAAGATGGTGGAGTCTTATAATGGCACTATCTATATTAGTGTATAGAAGATGGTGGAGTCTTATAATGGCACTATCTATATTAGTGTATAGAAGGTGTAGAAGTCTTATAATGGCACTATCTATACTAGTGTATAGAAGGTGTAGGAGTCTTATAATGGCACT
Organism: Amphiduros pacificus; assembly: GCA_949316495.1. Lineage (NCBI taxonomy): Eukaryota > Metazoa > Annelida > Polychaeta > Phyllodocida > Hesionidae > Amphiduros > Amphiduros pacificus. The sequence goes on along the minus strand of OX439004.1, from coordinate 17,724,726 downwards.
ATCTATATTAGTGTATAGAAGGTGGAGGAGTCTTATAATGGCACTATCTATATTAGTGTATAGAAGGTGGAGGAGTCTTATAATGGCACTATCTATATCAGCGTATAGAAGGTGGAGGAGTCTTATAATGGCACTATCTATATTAGTGTATAATGGCATTATCTATATTAGTGTATAGAAGATGGTGGAGTCTTATAATGGCACTATCTATATTAGTGTATAGAAGGTGGAGGAGTCTTATAATGGCACTATCTATATCAGCGTATAATGGCATTATCTATATTAGTGTATAGAAGATGGTGGAGTCTTATAATGGCACTATCTATATTAGTGTATAGAAGGTGGAGGAGTCTTATAATGGCACTATCTATATCAGCGTACAGAAGGTGGAGGAGTCTCATAATGGCACTATCTATATTAGTGTATAGAAGATGGTGGAGTCTTATAATGGCACTATCTATATTAGTGTATTGAAGATGGTGGAGTCTTATAATGGCACTATATATACTAGTGTATAGAAGGTGGAGGAGTCTTATAATGGCATTATCCATATTAGTGTATAGAAGGTGGAGGAGTCTTATAATGGCACTATCTATATTAGTGTATAGAAGGTGGAGGAGTCTTAGAATGGCACTATCTATACTAGTGTATTGAAGATGGTGGAGTCTTATAATGGCACTATATATACTAGTGTATAGAAGGTGTAGGAGTCTTATAATGGCACTATCTATACAAGTGTGTAGAAGGTGTAGGAGTCTTATAATGGCACTATCTATATCAGCGTATAGAAGGTGGAGGAGTCTTATAATGGCACTATCTATATTAGTGTATAATGGCATTATCTATATTAGTGTAAAGAAGATGGTGGAGTCTTATAATGGCACTATCTATATTAGTGTATAGAAGGTGGAAGAGTCTTATAATGGCACTATCTATATCAGCGTATAATGGCATTATCTATATTAGTGTATAGAAGATGGTGGAGTCTTATAATGGCACTATCTATATTAGTGTATAGAAGGTGGAGGAGTCTTATAATGGCACTATCTATATCAGCGTACAGAAGGTGGAGGAGTCTCATAATGGCATTATCTATATTAGTGTATAGAAGATGGTGGAGTCTTATAATGGCACTATCTATATTAGTGTATTGAAGATGGTGGAGTCTTATAATGGCACTATATATACTAGTGTATAGAAGGTGGAGGAGTCTTATAATGGCATTATCCATATTAGTGTACAGAAGGTGGAGGAGTCTTATAATGGCACTATCTATATTAGTGTATAGAAGGTGGAGGAGTCTTAGAATGGCACTATCTATACTAGTGTATTGAAGATGGTGGAGTCTTATAATGGCACTATATATACTAGTGTATAGAAGGTGTAGGAGTCTTATAATGGCACTATCTATACAAGTGTGTAGAAGGTGTAGGAGTCTTATAATGGCATTATCTATATTAGTGTATAGAAGGTGGTGAGTCTTATAATGGCACTATATATATCACTGCACAGACCGTGGTCTCTTGTTATAGATCTCTCTCTGTATCAGTATGGAGAAAGTGGTGTCCTATAATGGATCTGTCTCTGCGCGTGGCAGTATCTGCTATGTATCTGTTATTTGTCAACCCTCCCAGTCTACACCATTCTTCCTCCTCCTCTCTATATTAATCATTGATCCCACTTTAAGCCATTGCATTACATGACCATCTATCTGCATGGGTTGACTATCTGAGGACGAGAGTAGCACGTGCCATGGAATAATGGCTGATTGTATACAAATGTATTCATATAAAGTCTAATTAATGCACCTTTCTATGTGTATCTTCCGTTTAAATCTATGGAATCTTTTCCTTGATGCAAGTGTACAAGTAAACAGTGTAGACATTCGCCACTGCCCAGCCCCGCTTCAGAGATGTAGTAGCATTGTGACTCAGTAGATATCAGTAACGGGATTAAGGGATAGATTATATCGCATTTTACAATTATTGCTATGAGGAAGATCTCCCATCCGGGGTTTATCACATCAAAATATTGCACGAAGTTGAACGATTCTCCCTCTAATCCCCCTTGTCCCCATAATCCAGCACAAACCACTGAGATAGACAGAAGCATTACCGGTGAAGGATATTGGAGGAGGCATATGAAGCAGGACACTACAGGCATTGCCATAAAACTCTTGTTATCAACCGCTGCAAGCATAAAGATTTCCAATCACAGGTCAAGAGAAGTCGGGGCGATGGAGGTTGTATGACGGTGATAAGAGCCGAGTGGAGATGGTATAAAAGACAAAGCTTTCTACAAATACTTGGACTCAGATCACGTAGTATAAGAAATCGGGGATTCTCAGCAGCAGCAAGCCGTGATATGTTAGTTGGAGGCCTGCTGACCATATCACCTTGCCCTTAATGCCCATAACTGGCAAACGAAACGGCATAGTCCGCCTTACCGGCCAATCTTTCTGTGAATGTTTTATATCTTGCTTTCACATTTTAAATAATCATATGCCAGGTTGTCTTTTACCTGGAATACCTCTTGTTTCTATATTTGGATTCACCCTCCGCACAGCTAGACATTACTTTAAACCACCCTACGCACCTAGTGGCTGATGTACTTTACCCCTCCCCTAGTCCCATTCATCCAACATTTACTAGATATGTTTGCAGATCTCATTTTCCACCTAGTACTCATTAAACATGTCTAGACAATTACAAATAATAGTACGTCTCGGGACCCATCTCAATATGCACCCAGCACCGACTAAACAAGACTTGGTATTTACAACTGGCATAACCAAAACATGTCTACAGACCACTACCCATGACTCGGATTGACGTTTATGCGGGTTATATGACTGAAATTAATATGAACATATATAATCACACATCAGACTTCATTGCCCAAGTCTAAATTGTACAATCAATATGAAAAGAGATTAAGTCTGTGTGACAGATAACACCTGATCTGGATAGGAAATATTTTACCTGAACATATGAGTGCAGACAAGTCATGTTAACTCATCTTTACAATATTGGATTGCCAATTTATATCAAGACGCAGAAAACATGTATGTAATTGGTTCATTATATGTCTAAGATGAGTTCCAATTATCAATCAAGGTATCAAAATACAATACATTTTCCCCAAGAAATCCAAACTGAGTAACTTAATGGCGAGGAGGGATGGATACGTGCGGTATATCCCTCCATATTATTGGCTGGCGGCGACAGACAAAGCACTGCACACCCTCTATCAAGCTCACACACAATTCTCACGTTTCGATATTTAAAGCTTCCATCGAAACATCTTGACATGACAGCTCTTGTTTTCCCTATTCCCATAAACAATACACCAAAAAGGCAAAATGTTATGTTAAAGTTGGCGATAAGAAAATTCTCATTCTTAAGTTGGATATTCAAGTAACAGATTTTGAAAAAATACAACGTGCAAAAGTACTTTTGTATAAAAACCCTCATCTCCCCCTCCAAAAGAAAACACAGCTCATACATTATTTGAAATTTATAATAATCATTGTTCCGACTTTTGGTTTTTAGAATGAGTCAGAAAAAAAGTTATTTCTAGCCAAAGAGTAATAATACAAAATCAAATGAAAATGGTAGCAGCAAAAATCCATTCTGTCAAAACCTTAAGAAAAAAAACATCAGATGTTATAAAGGTAACAAGATTGATAACATAAGAAAATATGGTTTTCACCTAATCTATCCATTATCTGCATTTTATCTCTCACCTTTTCTACCACCACCTTTTCTATCACCTTATCTTCCATCATTTTTCTATCACCTCATCTACCACCACCTTTTCTATCACCTCAACTACCACCAGCTTTTCTATCACCTCATCTACCACCACCTTTCTATCACCTCATCTACCACCACCTTTCTATCATCTCATCTACCACCAGCTTTTCTATCACCTCAACTACCATCACCTTTTCTATCACCTCATCTACCATCACCTTTCCACCACCTTTTCTATCACCTTATCTACCACCACCTTTTCTATCACCTTATCTACCACCACCTTTTCTATCACCTCATCTATCACCACCTTTCTATCACCTTATCTACCATATAACTTATCTTATCTACCACATACACCTCTTCACACTTCCCCACCAGAATCTTTCAAGTCAGAATGTTATAGGAGGAAAGTATATTGATCATAATTTAATCTGGAGATGTATTCATTCATCCATTGTGTGCCTCTACGCTGTGTGCCTGTACAATAGTTTGTCCTTTACGCATGTTCTCCTTTAGCTTGCTGTCCGCGATGTCATCCATTCATTACTGTGTGTTTCAGTGCCTCCCCCGGGACGTGAGTATTGTCAGACGGAGTCCTTCAAGGCCACGTGCGGTAAGAACGAGGTCGTGCTGATGACGACGGCGCTGTACGGCCGTATGAGGCTGGGGAGATGCGTACAGGTAAGGCAACCTTCCTACTCCCACCCCGTACCTCCCTGCCACGCACCCCCTCACATTTATAAACAGATATATGTTCAGGTTTCGTTTTAATGTTTGCTTATTTTGATTTATTTTTTCTTTAACAAATTATGTTTCGTTCAGTTCATGACATTTACCATTAACATTTGGACAAGGATCGTATTTCACCTGCCAATTCCACTTGACTGATGTGGTAACAGATTATGGTCAGCTCCTCGCGGCTATCTTCGCTTGCTCGGGGCAAAAACACCAAGATCTGTATAATCCGGAACCAAAAACAAGATCGCAAATTACATCCGGGCACGAGCAGATGATTCGCGCTTGTGAAATACTTGCAGACGGCACAAGCTCCCATACAAAGGCCAAATAATCAGGCCCCTCAGACGTGTCTGTGGTTCACAGGGTTTCTCTATTCTTTTAGCCTACTTTGGAGCCCAGAAATTTTGATTGATAAGAACCATCTGCCATCTAGCACTGTGTTTTCCTACGATTCCCTTAATACACGAGAGGGAACAACTTTTTTATTCCGCGGATGAATCTCTTTGATATAAAATGAAATATGTTGTGCATTGGATGAATTGTGTTTGAGTTTATATGCTAAGTTGTGAACAACTGATGAGAAAGTATCACCAGATGAACATAACCATTTTATGTACATCTGGTATGACTGATAACTGGTATGAAATTTCTTTGACAGAAAATCCTTTTATATCTTAAGCGCTTTGAGCAGACCTGGTCTGATATAGCGCTATATAAATCGTTATTATTATTATTATTATCATCTATCAAACTATATATATCTTGAGCAGTTCACATCGGTGAAAGCAATCTGTTTGATGCTAAACCTCATATATTGGAGACGCAGCTTAAACGAAAACATAGCACCGTAACACGTTTACCCTTTTTTAGATATCGTCTGTAAGGTCTAACTTTGCTCACACAAGTTGCGGTGAACATTTAGTCACAGTCAAGGTGGAACCATTTAGGATGGCATGAGATGGAAGTATTCCATACCGAGCATCTGCTACAAGGAGTGTCAGTGTTGCCTGTGTTGCCAGGACTGATCTACCCTGTCAGTGTTGCCTGTGTTGCCAGGACTGATCTAAACTGTCAGTGTTGCCTGTGTTGCCAGGACTGATCTACCCTGTCCGTGTTGCCTGTGTTGCCAAGACTGATCTACCCTGTCAGTGTTGCCTGTGTTGCCAGGACTGATCTACCCTGTCTGTGTTGCCTCTGTTGCCAGGACTGATCTACTCTGTCAGTGTTGCATGTGTTGCCAAGACTGATCTACCCTGTCAGTGTTGCCTGTGTTGCCAAGACTGATCTACTCTGTCAGTGTTGCCTGTGTTGCCAGGACTGATCTAAACTGTCAGTGTTGCCTGTGTTGCCAGGACTGATCTACCCTGTCAGTGTTGCCTGTGTTGCCAAGACTGATCTACCCTGTCAGTGTTGCCTGTGTTGCCAGGACTGATCTACCCTGTCAGTGTTGCCTGTGTTGCCAGGACTGATCTACCCTGTCAGTGTTGCCTGTGTTGCCAGGACTGATCTAAACTGTCAGTGTTGCCTGTGTTGCCAGGACTGATCTACCCTGTCCGTGTTGCCTGTGTTGCCAAGACTGATCTACCCTGTCAGTGTTGCCTGTGTTGCCAGGACTGATCTACCCTGTCTGTGTTGCCTCTGTTGCCAGGACTGATCTACTCTGTCAGTGTTGCATGTGTTGCCAAGACTGATCTACCCTGTCAGTGTTGCCTGTGTTGCCAAGACTGATCTACTCTGTCAGTGTTGCCTGTGTTGCCAGGACTGATCTACCCTGTCAGTGTTGCCTGTGTTGCCAGGAGTGATCTACACTGTCAGTGTTGTCTGTGTTGCTAGGACCTCCTACCCTGTCAGTGTTGCCTGTGTTGCCAGGACTGATCTAAACTGTCAGTGTTGCCTGTGTTGCCAGGACTGATCTACCCTGTCCGTGTTGCCTGTGTTGCCAAGACTGATCTACCCTGTCAGTGTTGCCTGTGTTGCCAGGACTGATCTACCCTGTCTGTGTTGCCTCTGTTGCCAGGACTGATCTACTCTGTCAGTGTTGCATGTGTTGCCAAGACTGATCTACTCTGCCAGTGTTGCATGTGTTGCCAAGACTGTCAGTGTTGTCTCTGTTGCCAGGACTGTTCTATACTGTCCGTGTTTCCTGTGGTGTTGGACAAACATTAGACAAACAGGGCTCTGTGAGCTAAATCACTCCATTGTCCCAATTTAGGTTGCCCCACTGTTAGAAGGACTTTACTAAGCAGGTTTTTGCACAAAATCACTGGTGTCCAATGGATGATTTGGATTTTAGCAGAAGACTTGTCCACTTTCAAGAAGTATATGTAAGGGAAATATGATGGGTAATAACCTTTGATCGCAAAGTTTAGGGTATAAACAATTATATTATGCAAGGAAAACCTCATTTCATAAATGCTTTAAATATTCTTTAAAACAGGACCATAACACACAGAAATTATCAGACACTCTCTCATCAAACTACACCAAATGCCGTCATATCTTAATGCTGACTTATTCTAAGTTCTCCAATTTTTACTTCATATCGTAAATATTTTTCATTTTTGCTTCAAAGAAAGGCAATTATTTAAATGACAATTGGAGGACATCAGTTTTCTGAATTGATTATTGGTGTTTTTCGAACATCATGAAAAAATATTGATCTTGTTATTTTTATATCCTTTGCCTCACCAATCACGGTGTTAAGCTATATTCTAATACGTAGTTCTCTGATATTTTCAGTTTTCAAGACGATTAATTTGTAACTAGCCCCTCGTGGTTTTCAGGTGGATTTTGGTTACATCGGGTGTTACAGGGACGTGCTTCCCGAGACGGACATCCGCTGCTCCGGGCGGCGTGAGTGCGAGATCCGCATCCCTGACGGCACCTTCGACCAGACCAAGCCGTGCCTCGGGGACCTCACCAGATACTTTGAAGCTGACTACACTTGCTTAAAAGGTACCGATATTTGGCACATTTCACACTTCAGTGGTAAAGAGATATATGAAAGCAGGTAATATCTATGCTTTCCAATATGCAGAAAATAACGAAGCCACGTGGGCCTGCTTCACCAAATACAAGTGATAAACACATTGATCACCTTAAGAAACGATGAAGTACACCCTGTAGCCACAGTGCAAATAATAGTAAAAAAAGTTGAGATCAATTTACTCAAGAGTGTGTTGGGAAGTGCTTGTTCACACACAGCAGCCACTCTGTACAATCCACAAATGGAATGAATCACTGAGTGCTTGGGAAGATTCACACACGGTTATACCAAATATGATAATACATATATACTCCTAAATACACATCGAGGTTATACCAAAAATGATATACATATATACCTTAAAATAAACATCACGGTTATACCACACATGATTATACAAACATACCTTAAAATAAACATCAAGGTTAAACCACACATTATTATACCTTTATACCTCAAGATACACATCAAGGTTATACCACACATGATTATACATATATACCTCAAAATACACATTAAGGTGATGTCACACATGATTATATGTTTATACCATATCAAGAAAATGACACACATGGTTATTTAAACCGTGTTATTTATGTCACATCAATCTGCTCATGCGTATTATATAATGGTAATACGGGATTGTCCTCCTCGTGTGTATTATCCAATGAATATTAGGGGGATTGTTTGGCTCATGTATGTTATCTAATGGTACCTTATGAGATTAGGAGCGTGGTTCTGAAGACATTCATTACTTAATTGCAGCATAGGAGGAGATAGTTTAAATAAATCAGGATGCAAACAAATTATCTGTTCTCATATCCCCTAACTGCCTCATATATTTCCTTAATAGAAATAAACTCTTTTCAGAGCATTGAAATAATTAGTACAGATATACTATATATGGTTGAATTAACTAGAGATTGATATCTCTCTTCAATTGTATGCATGATAAAAACTCTACTATAACCGTCTTAAATTCTCTTACTTGTCTTGTCAGATTTATTTGAATGTTCTGCAGGTAACGTTAAACTCAGAACGAGTCTTTCCTGCCTGAGCTGTATAAGTATATAATCCTAGTTGGAGATGCGGGCACAACCTGTGGGACGATAATATGACTCCTCATCATTATGTATACCATAGTACTTTCACCAGCAGTATATGTTCGCCAAAAGCATTCGAAATTCGTCATCGTTTTTATACTCGCCATGCAGGATGCAGCCATTTTGACTAGTGTCTTTGAAATCTTGTGTTCCTAAAAACGCAGATTAATTAATGAGATTTGAGCATACTTATAAATACAAATATTTGAAGTTATAAAACAAAACATTTTACATAACATATATATGGAGAGTAGAAGAAGAGTATTTTGGCGGTCACAAATGTAAAGATTGGACGTCGCCATTTTGAATACCGTCAAATGATGGGTGACATGATTTTAAGATGATAAAATGGCGGAATGTATTATGATTTGTTTTTGGTCATTTGAAGACAAATTGATGCAAAATTCTCCCATTTTAATGACGTATATTCATTAATTTGGATGTCTATTTATCAGTTCATGGTACGATGGAAAAGCACGTAAATTGAGAACATCTTTTCTCAGATTATGCAAACTGCTATTGAGTTCACATGCATTTATGATCCGAAATAAGTTCTCTGTGAAGAAGAAATTAAAAAAGGATTAGCCAAAGCTGATTGAAGGAGAGTGGACAGGAAGCTCTCATTGTGAGCTCTGTACTTTCTACAATGCGCCCAAATACTCATTACAGAAACGAAAATATTATATATTTTTTATGAGATCACGTATTCATAAAAATTTTACGGCCAGAAAATGCCAATATCGGCGACATCACGGACATATCCTGGCACGAAATTAAACCGATATAGCACAGTATAATCTAGAACTGACCTTGACTAGCCTTTCCTACATTTTTTCTGTGAATATCAAAATGAGATTTATCATATTAAATTCTATGAGACAAGAAAAACGCTTTACTTGATATACCACACTCAGTTTTAAATGTCAGAAATTAATTTACATTTTTTTCACGAAACATGACATGAGATGATAAAAAATATCCATATTGACTTTTGAAAGTTTAAGGATTTTATTTCAGTTTATCAACAAGTAATCTTCATATATTTGATTCGCTTATAAATGGAATATGCGATGGAAGAGACGCGATATGGCAGGTGGCCTGATGAGTATGAGGGGCGGCGGCCTGTACTATATGACATCTAAGCTTCTCAGCACCTGTGTATAGAAACATAACAAAGACTTCACAACACATGTATGCAACATGCTCCCTGCATACTGTGCCTCGTGTCTCTTATACCACAGGTAAATATATCATAACTCTTCACTGTAAGAGGACTTTGATTTCTTTGAGGACTCAACAATGTTCAATAACCAGGCCTTTGTTATGTGATACGCCCAGTGCACTTCTATGCCTTCGGAGCAGGTGTGTTTATTCCTGGTAATTTGATGTTTCATGGCCACACATTTAAACGATAGCTATTTCTGTTATGATATTCAATAAACCTGACTGTTCTGACTGTCCAAGAGAAAATTGTATTTATACCAGAGCGATAAACACAATGCGGCCGAATTGGGATGGTGGATTAATATGGCTGCTGTCTCGATGATGTATTTCGTAATGGAGTGCATAAAACAATAACCATAATAGGGAGGAAATAGAATTGCTTGAATGTGTTGGTGCCATAAAACAAGAGAACATTTGTCCACTATGGATTTCCTTCAATATTCCTAAAAGCTGTCACCCAAAGGAATACAGTGTTACCATTAATGCGTTTTCCTGGTGGGAACGGAGACGACAACATACAAAACAAGTCCTTATCTCATGATGGTGGGTCATAAAATACGAATCTTGTTGAAGTATGGAACGATGGGAACCATCTGTCATTCAACATGTGCATACCGCTCTTCTTTGAAGGTAATTTACGCGAACCGGTTACACCACAAATGAATTTCCCCTCATATCAATTTAGACATGAGAGAGCAATCATATTTCCACATGCTTTGTTGTGGTGTGCACCGGCGCGTGGTCCTTCATTTCCCCTTATACGACCCAGCCACTGTGAAATAGTCTACAGTTGTACTACAGTCCAACAAAAGAGCATTGAATCGGTAGGTTAATCACACTGACAAAGATCGGCAGCCAGATCCAGTGATCGCCTGACACCAACAGAAAACTAAACGAGAATTGCATGTGAAAATGGAATCTTTCTGGTAAGAAAACCACATCAGACAGTGAGCTGTGACCACGTGGGAGCGGCCATATGTCTGAACTGCGTGATCTCGCCATGCACGAGACCTAGGGAGACCTTCTCAAGCATGATTGGTCGATCACATAGGGCACTCAAACCAGGCCTGATCACTCAATAACACACACAAAACAAGACTGAGGTAACTCTACAAATGAGAGACTGTCGTGAAAGGCTTTTAATGTAAGGTGCGGTTTCCATAGCGCGTGTAGTCAAGTCTCACGTGTCTGTGACAAGTCATTGGCATGCAGAATTATGGTCAATTTCTAGCCATATCCACGAAAAGTTTCAGCCATTTTATGCTCACCAACATATGACTATGTTTTCCTTAACATTATTCACTGGTGTCCGACTGACAAGTAAATAATGAAAAGGGACTACTCCTGAATCCATCGACGCAGTAAGCTTAAAACTTGTATTTTTTCAGTGGAAATACATCCACATGTGCCAAATTCCCCAAATCAAGTCTCAGACCGATTCAACCTGACCTCCGGCTTTTAACTGATGTACATTCTGTGTCATCATCTTTCCCAGTCAAAATATCTTAACACAAATCCCTGTGGTACCCGGCTCGGACTTACTTCAGTTTTTCATCACTGATTATGCTTGAGGACTCACGAAGACATTAAGAAGGGACCAAGTGATGATGTCACTATTGTATTGGCGGTTTCTTTGCTCCAATAGGATTTTTCATTTTTCACATCATTGTGAAAGCTCGTAAGCAATGGAAAAGCGATGCTAAGATCAGGATGCAACAAATATTTTTTTAGAAGCCATGCAGACAATGTTGAATTGAAAGGAAAATTGCTTCTTTAAACTAGTTGCTGGGAATCGAGTTCTGTCCCCCCTCCTGCCCCCAATTTATATTTTAATGTATCATTAGATAATTGAGTTGTAGCTGAAATATGATGGACAGTTCTTGATATTCATGGGTTTCAAGTCAATTTTCCCGATGTTTTGGAAATAGTTCTGTCAATATCGATTAGTCAAATAAGAAAGGGGTTGGATAAGCACATATTAGTTAAATGGTTAAATAGTATAACTCCACGAAATAAAAGAGAATTCAGCACCAGACATATTCTATGTCTTTGAAGATGGAGTCCTGTGGAGAAATATAATCATTTTGAATCAAGATTACCACTTGTTATGAAATAATGAATTTGTGATTAAATAAGACTCTTTGTTTTGCGTTATTTAACCATTTTCCAGTATAAATCATAGGAAGCAACTGTTGACATTTCAGCTGACATTTGTGAATTGAATTGAATTAATGAATTGAAACATGAATTGATAATGAATAAATAAGTAGTATGCTGGCACAATAATCAACCCGATGTGACGTACATACCAACCTGTACCATATCATCTGCGAATTAAGCATACCATACTGAGCTATATCATCTGCGGATTAAGCATACCATATTGAGTCATATCATCTGCGGATTAAGCATACCATATTGAGTCATATCATCTGCAGATTAAGCATACCATATTGAGTCATATCATCTGCGGATTAAGCATACCATATTGAGTCATATCATCTGCGGATTAAGCATACCATATTGAGTCATATCATCTGCGGATTAAGCATACCATACTGAGCTATATCATCTGCGGATTAAGCATACCATACTGAGCTATATCATCTGCGGATTAAGCATACCATACTGAGCTATATCATCTGCGGATTAAGCATACCATATTGAGTCATATCATCTGCGGATTAAGCATACCATACTGAGCTATATCATCTGCGGATTAAGCATACCATATTGAGTCATATCATCTGCGGATTAAGCATACCATACTGAGCTATATCATCTGCGAATTAAGCATACCATACTGAGCTATATCATCTGCGAATTAAGCATACCATACTGAGCTATTTCATCTGCGGATTAAGCATACCATACTGAGCTATATCATCTGCGGATTAAGCATACCATATTGAGTCATATCATCTGCGGATTAAGCATACCATATTGAGTCATATCATCTGCGGATTAAGCATACCATACTGAGCTATATCATCTGCGGATTAAGCATACCATACTGAGCTATATCATCTGCAGATTAAGCATATCATACTGAGCTATATCATCTGCGGATTAAGCATACCATACTGAGCTATATCATCTGCGGATTAAGCATACCATATTGAGTCATATCATCTGCGGATTAAGCATACCATATTGAGTCATATCATCTGCGGATTAAGCATACCATACTGAGCTATATCATCTGCGGATTAAGCATACCATACTGAGCTATATCATCTGCGGATTAAGCATACCATATTGAGTCATATCATCTGCGGATTAAGCATACCATATTGAGTCATATCATCTGCGGATTAAGCATACCATATTGAGTCATATCATCTGCGGATTAAGCATACCATATTGAGTCATATCATCTGCGGATTAAGCATACTATACTGGGCCATATCATCTGCGAATTAATCATACCATACTGGGTCATAGCATCTGCGAATTAATCATACCATACTGGGTCATAGCATCTATGATATATACCTCATTAAATAAATGGGGCCAATAAATAGTTTACACATTTTGATTTATTTCCAATAAATCTACCACATCCTATCTTAACGAATCATTATTTCTATATTATATAATATGTGGTGCCGTGCCACCTGACAGAACAACTGATGTAAAAAATCATTTCCTCTCAATATTTATATTAACCATTCATTAAACCACACGCATAAATAATATAGTATTACTATATTTGTAAACTTTGGTTTAAAACAAGGATAATCCTGCTACCTAAGTAATATAATTTCATATTTTAATTGGGCAAGATGGCAGGTGACTGCGGTGCATGGAACATAAAGGCGTTGTTCCCGCTTTTTCCCGCCTAATTAGAATCTGTCACGTGACTTAATGTTGCCAGGGAACAACAATGCCCTGCTCTGAGTCCTTGTGCATTGGGGCGACATCTAACGGCTGCCACATTTAACACAATTTATCTCACACACACATATGCATCAAGCTTGGACGTCATGCTCTCTAGACCTGGGTCTACTATTTGATATGTGGGACCAGGGCATACGAAAGTAGTGCTTGATAATTTCCTACTCCCCCTTATTATACATGATAATAACGAGATGCAGATCACATTAGACATAAAATGAAAAGTGCTAGTACAATAATGGCTTGTTTTTTCGAAGTTATTAGAAAAATAATGAGAATAATTCAAGGGACTATATATTGATCTTTGCTGTCAGGGGCTCATTCCAGATTTCCATGTTCTGTTCTTTGTTTTCAAGATAGGTGGCGCTTTAACAGATCATAGCAAAAAAATTCAATGGTCAACCTAACTTCATACTCTGCTTTTAGAAAGATGAATATTTTTGCCATCTGATAAATATTGTTCAAAATACCCTAGGTCGATACATATATTTTTTATGAATTTTTGAAGGTGAGGCATTTACTATGGTTTTCAATGGGACATAGTAATAGTGGTCCGAGGCCTAAGAGGCGAACATCATGGAGTTTCACTTTCAACTGTGAATCTTTTGAGCAGTGATTAGTCAATTAATTTAGTAAATTTACGTAAATAGGAAATAGATCCAGTGTAGTTTAATCCATATCAGGTCCCTTTTTGCCTGATATAATGTATGACAATGCCAACAACCCCTATAAACCTCTATATTGAAGTGCATGCTCTATTGGCACCTGGACCACATACTGCACAAGTCAATAGGTGTATTTTATATAATAAATATGCACAGCAGAGAGAGTTTACAATGTGTAGATGTGTAAGAAAAACTGTATAAAATGTCTATTGTGAACTTCATGCTCATCAAATAGGCAAAATTCATGCTCTCAGACTCTCTGTTTTCTGCATAACATCCTAATATATTGCTCTAAGAGGGATCTCTATTCTTTATATTCATAAATAATGCATAAAATCAGAAGGTAACATTCAAATTTAAATAATTTGCATAATAAAGTATCATTTGGTAATCTTTATCCTATGATATTGGCACAAAACAACATTTTACAGCACAAAATAGCATTTTCTCATGATTTCTTAAAAAGTTTTTGATTTTTTTTGGTGATAAAAAATTCTTTTACGTACTTATGTAAAATTTAGACATGTGCATCCCTACTTTACAATTTAATTCTGAAAGTTTGAAGTCAATATAAAATGAAATACCAGTTTTAATCATCCCTTATTGTGTGGCACCAAAATGCGCTGAATGGTACTCTAATCTGGCAAGACCAGGGGAGCCAATAGGTGGCACTATGGTATATAGGTAAGCATGCATGCTTGTTCTCACACCTGCACTAAATTAGGGTAATATCATAGATGACTATAATTGGCATAAAGTTGCATTTAGGGCTATATTTGATCTCTATTAGACCTGGGTCTACTATTTGATATGTGGGACCAGGGCGTACGAAAGTAGTGCTTGATAATTTCCTACTCCCCCTTATTATACATGATAATAACAAGATGCAGATCACATTAGACATAAAATGAATAGTGCTATTTAATAGTACAGTAATGACTTGTTTTTTCGAAGTTATTAGAAAAATAATGAGAATAATTCAAGGGACTATATATTGATCTTTGCTGTCAGGGGCTCATTCCTATATTTCCATGTTCTGTTCTTTGTTTTCAAGATAGGTGGCGCTTTAACAGATCATAGCAAAAAATTTCAATGGTCAACCTCACTTCATACTCTGCTTTTAGAAAGATGAATATTTTTGCCATCTGATAAATATTGTTCAAAATACCCTAGGTCGATACATATTTTTTTTATGAATTTTTGAAGGTGAGGCATTTACTATGGTTTTCAATGGGACATAGTAATAGTGGTCCGAGGCCTCTGTGCTCATGTGACTCCTCCTTCATAAATCTTACTATATACAGCAATGCTTAGGAACATTCATATGGATATATGACCTCGAGATGCATTATTTCACGCTAGAAATCACATAAGTAATTTTGTTTGCTGTAGTTTATAAACAAGAAAAGTGGTAATCCACATGTAACACGGATGAGAAAAAATATTAACAAACTAACCAAAACTGTTAACAAATAGAACAATCATTAATATAAACAGAACAAAAATTACAACAAACAAATCAAAAATTAAATCAAACAAAAAAACATACAAAATGAAATATTATCTTTATTCTTTTAATTTGGTATATGAACGATTTTTTTTAGCACAACTTTATGCAAAGATGTGCCTTTTCATGCTCGATTACCTAAGTTGCCCTAATATCGCTCAGGCACTATCGGAAATCATAGATCAGACTTTTGCATGTCATTTCTGTTCTAATTGTCCGATTTACACCAAATTTGAAATAAACTTACTAAAAATTCCTTTTTCTAGCGATTGGGAAGCATTTACAAGCAATTTAAAGAGATAATTCTATGAAACCATGGGCGAACACGATGACATAGTTTTGAACGTTCTGCTTTTACATCACACACTTCTTTTCTTTTGTTTACTTCTTTTATTTAAGTATTCATACGCCCGGGCGCATGTGCAAATTCAAATCTTGCATGCACACGGATGAACACTCCACAGTGGCGTCAGTTTCTTGAACAATATTGAGCACAGAAAAAACCGAATCACAAACCACAGGAAA
The DNA here is from genome assembly GCA_949316495.1 of Amphiduros pacificus. Lineage (NCBI taxonomy): Eukaryota > Metazoa > Annelida > Polychaeta > Phyllodocida > Hesionidae > Amphiduros > Amphiduros pacificus. Next base: position 17,708,323 of record OX439004.1, on the reverse strand, counting down.
TGATTACGCATTTCCCATAATCATACCGATCACAGAATAACACAGATAGTTCCTTTTTTGACAAGCATTGCCTATTGGCAATGCTTGTCAAAAAGGAACCATCCGTGTTACAAAAAATATATTTGTTAAAACTGAACACTAAACACCAAAAATGAATAAAGTTACAATGATGAGGTCTTGTCCTGTGTTGACTTATATGTGTTTGTATTGCAGTGGTGTCCGCCAATCACCAGCAGTGTCAGTCCTCCTATGCTATCCGGGTGCCGGGGTCCAGTGGCTTCATCGCCAGCGTGGTGACCGAGGAGTCGGGATGTGGAACCCCCTACCGGCCCTGGGTGATCGAGGTACAGCCCACCCAGCGTATCAACCTCACGCTATGGGACTTCTCCGTCGCCACCGGTAAACTACAAGATCTCTCACAAAATAACCTATTTCAATCATTGATTATTTGTATTTCCTTGACATATAATGGATAATCCACAAATTCTCTTCACCCAGTCCCACTGACTTATTTTCACTAATTAGTGTCGCTTACTGGACCAGTCCAATGGTCTTTGGTCACAAGCAATCATATAAGGTTCAATAAATAATCAATGAAATACAAGATCAATCATATACAGTCATTCTATCAGATCTACAGAATAAGACAGATCGTTTGTATTCTTTCACGTTAAGTGTCGTTAAAAAGGGTAACGAATTGTAAATTATGGATTTTTCTTCTAATGACAGACTAACAAGACAATGGCATCGCCAGGACCGGATAGAGTAATATTGAGCTATTGTCAGTGCCATTTGTCATGTTTTGTTTCTCAGGACCCCGGGCCAAGAATGGTGTGGCAACTGTATGCAGAGAATACTTCATCGTCAAAGAGGAGTCGGCCAAGCGTGAAGAAAAAATATGTGGAGGCGAAGGGAGGGTGAAGAATGTCTACCGCTCCAGCACCAATAAAGTGGAGATCCACATCACCAACCAGAGGAACCCCTCCAAACTCTACTTCCTCATCCAGTATGAAGGTGATTAAGGAACTCAAAATCATATTACATAATGATCTAATCCAAACAAATAGCAAACATACATGTGCAGTGGGTTTATTTATGTGAATGTTGGAGAATGCATGTGCGTGCAAGGGATGTTAGTAAGGGGGAACTTTTTTTGTTATATAACAATTAGTTGTAAATAATTTTCAATAATTTGACCAATAATTCTTGTTGATATGACCATCAATTTCTGTGATATGCACAGAAGTTGCAAACGCTTCTTACTTTTGTGCCAAGAACTTTTGTTAATGCGTTGATTTATGATGGGCTTTATTTGTAGTGCCCAAGGAGTGTGTTGCTGGTACCAAGGGGGTATTTCACTATCATAAATGATTGAATCTAACTCACAAACGGCCTCACTAATCTGCCCATGATACTCTTAATGCATTACAGAGACCATTCATTCTCTTGGAAAATTCCTTGAGTCAATTCCAGAGATGACTTTTTCTTTCTCTGGGCACAGTGAAACCCATTATTTGATTACGCTATGGTACTAAATTGTACCATCTAATCACTTGGTAGAATCCTCACTCGGTCTGTCCACGTTACACTAAACACAACCACCTCAAACATATTTTACAAGTTCTTGTGGTTGGTATTTTTGAAACCTGCTTGGGGATGAGTGAGCTGGGAATGACTGAGATAGTATGACGAGGTAGACTTGTCAGACCAGGCAAGAGTTGAATAGCAAACATGGCTTATGAGCACAGATCACCGAGTAATGTGTACCGAGGCGCGGGAGTGTGTCCAGTGGCTGGCCCCGCTGCACACGCGGTGCCCGGGGGATGCGTCGTCATTTTCCACATGTCGACAAAGTGAATTACACTTCATCCCGGCCACACATTTCCCAAAGCCTTACTTCTTGGAAATTAAACTAATTCCCCAGCCAAAGATCAGTGGCTCTCCGGAAACTCCTTTGAATCAGACAACTGGGCGAATGTAAGGTCGTCTGTGGATCGTCTGGCTCTAATGTCTTTCCCGTGTTAGCCCTTTGCTACCCATATCTTCAGCTATCTCGGTTAAAAACATGGCTATAATAACTAATAAAAATATTTCTATATTTCCAAACAAAGCATGCCAACAATAACCAATTTAAATGAAATTGATTGGGTCGAGGGCCATTGATCTTTGGTAGTTTAACTAGATGTTTTTCTGCCAGGAGTTTTGTGTGAATTATACTCATGAACGATGATATAACGAGATTTGGATCTTATGACGCTTAGAAATTCTTTTGTATTTACACCATCTCTGCGGTATTTTAATAAGATTTTTCTGATCGATTTTGTAGCCATTGGTTGTACAGAGCCCATTCATCCGGAAAACACGTGGATTAAACACGAAGTAGATCACGTGACGATAGGGTGTGCAACCTCGGACGACACCTGGCGGCTGACTTGTACAGGCGGGATATGGCAAGGACGTATCGGCAACTGCACGGCTGGAGGTGAGTCCACCGGGGAAGAAAAGAATACACAATACTACGAGGCCTTGGGGGATATATTTGTAGTTCAAGTTATACAATTCACTATTGATTGCCAGTGTTGTACCGCTCTACCTTGAGTGATATTGCTGGGATGTACTCTTCTATTTTTGGATTAGTCTCTGTTCTTTGTTTTCAGAATGCCTAATGGCATTTGATATATAGTTCATTGACTATAGTTACCCTCTAGTGTTATATATCAGTTCACAATGACAAACATTATAGAAAGTAGCATATCGATTGGTTTCTGGTAAGAATGACGAGGTGTGATTATGGCAACATTTTTTTGGTGGAAATTAGCGGCTATAGACGCATAGCTTTGACTAATGGCCCATGCGACCATAAAGAAGCACTGACGCATCCAGTATGAAATGAAGGTGTGAAAACAGCCTGCTGATTTATGGTGTGTTTTACACCTTGGGCTGATGTGTTTTGTCTGTAATGATGATAAGTGTGAGACACAGATGACAAACCTCCAAGAACTGTGCATCCTAAATGTGTTGTCAACTCATTCTCAAGAAACTGACAAAATACAAGCGAATACCAAAGCATATCAAAAAGTTCTCCATTTCGCATGTTTGATCATATAATGACAGTGGAGAGTTATATGACATTGCTTGTTGTTCTCTCAGGTTTGGACGGCCGGGATGTGCTGGATCAGCCTCCCTTGGCACGGTTGTCTCAAACCTTAACTATGTTAAGCCGTGAAGTCATTATTACGTGATCACATCCATCCCACTTTGCATCTGGATACTTCGTCAGGCAGCGTCTAGACACAGCACCCAGGCCATGAGCACAGAACTTGATTCGGTTGTTTTTCCGTAGTAACAGCCAAGTGATGTTACTGCTCCGTACCACATCCCTCCAAACGTGAGAGATAGAGTATGGCCGGAGGAGACAAAGGTCTCGGTAAAACCGCCTTATCACATTACAAATCAATGGACACCTTCCTGTCCAGGTGACGCCATTTTGCCTTGGTCTGTCAGGTCACATGTCTCTGACCTGACCCTCTATTAGCAAGGTCCACTGCTTATTGTGGCGGAGGTCGTATATCAAAGTACCTGGTCGTAAAGGTCCCCATGGCACCACCACTATTGTGAACAGAGATCAAGCAGATAAAGCTTCCTTTTGAGGATGCACAAAACCCTTCCTGCCAGGTCTGAGCTGAAGCCTGATAATGCTAAAACTGCATTGAAATTTGAGATTATGGTCTGATTCAAGCATCTAATGTATCCGAGCTTCCGCCCGGAGTTGAAACGCCGAGTAAATCATCCGACAGTGATACGTGGACGGAGATATTTTAATCCTTACCCGGAGCGCCTCAATCCCCCCGGGAAAGGTCAATTGATAAACTAGAGGAAACACTGATACCGCACTGGACAGACAATATCTGAAATGAAATCATTGGCACTCAGTGGACATAAAACTGATGACTGGCCAAGCTGGAATTAATGCCAATCTATTAGATGGAAATCTGGGACGGAAAGCTGAGAGCGTGCGTGATGTATGGGCAAGAGGAAACAATGACAGATTATGACTGGGTGCCGAGAGGAGGCATAATCCCTGACCAGATCATTCCTGCCTTCCTGCTCACCCAATGTCGGCCATTCCACGTGTCACACTCTGTTCTCTGTACATAGAACACAATAATATGTGTACTTCAACTTTAGTCTTGTGTTTCTCTCCGCGTGTGTTTCACACTATACATTCCTGTGTTTATATTCTTATATGTGCTTCATCCTATTTACCTGTGGTTTTTCACTGTTTGCTTCATCCTGATTCCCCACCATGTATTATTCATGTGAACCTTTTGCCTATGTTCCCACCGTGTTTTATTCATGTGAACCTTTTGCCTATGTTCCCACCGTGTTTTATTCCTGTGAACCTTTGCTTATGTTCCCACCATGTATTATTCCTGTGAGCCTTTGCCTATGTTCCCACCGTGTTTTATTCCTGTTAATCTTTGCCTATGTTCCCACCGTGTTTTATTCCTGTTAATCTTTGCCTATGTTCCCACTGTGTTTTATTTCTGTGAACCTTTGCCTCTGTTTCCACCGTGTTTTATTCCTGTGAACCTTTTCCTATGTTCCCACCGTGTTTTATTCCTGTGAACCTTTTGCCTATGTTCCCACTGTGTTTTTTTTGTGAACCTTTGCCTCTGTTTCCACTGTGTTTTATTTCTGTGAACCTTTGCATATGTTCCCACCGTGTTTTATTGCTGTGAACCTTTTGCATATGTTCCCATCGTGTTTTATTGCTGTGAACCTTTTGCCTATGTTCCCACCGTGTTTTATTGCTGTGAACATTTTGCATATGTTCCCACCGTGTTTTATTCCTGTGAACCTTTTCCTTTGTTCCCACCGTGTTTTATTCCTGTGAACCTTTGCCTATGTTCCCACTGTATTTTTTTTGTGAACCTTTGCCTCTGTTTCCACTGTGTTTTATTTCTGTGAACCTTTGCATATGTTCCCACCGTGTTTTATTGCTGTGAACCTTTTGCCTATGTTCCCATCGTGTTTTATTGCTGTGAACCTTTTGCATATGTTCCCACCGTATTTTATTCCTGTGAACCTTTTCCTTTGTTCCCACCGTGTTTTATTCCTGTGAACCTTTGCCTATGTTCCCACTGTGTTTGTTTTGTGAACCTTTGCCTCTGTTTCCACTGTGTTTTATTTCTGTGAACCTTTGCATATGTTCCCACCGTGTTTTATTGCTGTGAACCTTTTGCATATGTTCCCATCGTGTTTTATTGCTGTGAACCTTTTGCCTATGTTCCCACCGTGTTTTATTTCTGTGTACCTTTGCCTATGTTCCCACCATGTTTTATTCATGTGTACCTTTACCTATGTTCCTATGCCTTTGGGTATTTCATCCTGCACTCATCTGTTTTAATTTATACATGTTCTTCATATTACTTACCTGTGTTTTCATGTACTTCCGCCTATATTTCTCTGACTTGGTCATGGAATCGTCCTCTCTAAGAGATGTATGTTTTTTTTCAATTTCAGACTTGTTGGCTTGTAAATGATTCATGCAAATGTATCTAGAGTATGGCTTGGGAGAAGCCACTGACCGAAGACTAGATCTATTTGCTAGGCCGTTGAATATATTGATGCTGCTCAGATCTAGATAGATTTGATTTGGTTACACACAGATGAATTTATATTGCCATGGCAGCTAGAGAATCACCAGAAAATCCCACAGAAAATTGACATAAATTTGAGTTATCGCCAATACTTGTCGGGGGTGTCAATCCGCTGGACACCGAGGGGGCAGCATAAATAGCTTTATTGCCAGTGTCTCCCAGCAATGAGTGTTTGAACCGGAGCACATCTCTTGACATCAACAAACCAATGCCCCAATAAAGCAATCATGGCCTGCAAGCAAAATATTCTCACCAAATAATCAAGTTTTGTAATGTCTTATTATTGACAGCCTGACCTCATGAGCCGGCTAAGTATTTTCATTTCAATGAAGAAATCTTATGGGTAATAAATCAACTTCATAAAATGATTATTTGAGAGGAATGGCAAGTGAAAAATGGTGGGAAGAAAGCAAGGAGACCGCCAATCACTATAATCCAATAGCGGCACATCCCCGTGCCAACATGAACAGTTTGCAGAATTTGGTGGAAGCTTTTATAGCATATAGCTCATAGTTATGCAGTGACATATTACAGCTGAAAAGCTGACGCTCATATAAAGCTATAATATTACTCCAGGGCATAGTTGAAGATTTGAGGGAGTCAATTTGAGAATTCTTCTCAAGCCTGGATGCGGTAGGAGGCAATTAGAGCTGACCGCTGGTCATAGAAGCCGCCATTCTCTCACCATGGCTTTGCCCTCTTTGACATCATTGGCTGAGAATTATTCCATGAATACCAAATGACCCATGCTTTTATTTCTTGCGTGTAAGCCTTTTATGTTGGGCTGGCTATGGTGTGCGGTTATGCGGGCTTTTTTTCACGGTTGGTGAGTCTGTGAGTAGGTATAAAGACATTGATGGTCACAAAGACAGGGGACAATGTACCGCCCCATGCCACACCCTTGTCCTGTATAGTCTCGCCCTTCCAGAGCCTCCCAGTCCGCTGAACATGACAAGACTAGGCGATTTCGCTGCCCTTGTCGGGGCCTGCTTACATGCCACCAAGCACGGCCCAGTCACATAGAAAGAAAGGCAGAGAAATCCATCAGATGTTACTATATACAAACTCCCAGAGCTGTTCCAAACCATTCCAGCTCCCTCTTCTAACCTGGGACCATAAGCTCCTGTCATCTAGTCACAAGAAGATATATGAATTGATATACGGATCAGTATGGGTTCACTGCATGGCTTTCAACTTTCTATTTTAGTGCTCTCTGAATTTAGATAAGTTACCCGCTAGTATAATTCCTAATACTTGCACATATTAGTTTGGTTGAGCCCTCTGCTGGTAAAATAATGCGCCAGGGTTCAGGACCATGGCAGAAACCTTGCGCACCTCAATACCTCATCTCCCTCCACTGCTTGTACGCAGCAGATAGACACGTCATTAAATATTCATGCAAAATTCTACTTGGTATGGTCTGCTACAGTGTTTGCGTAATCCCACGGCTGGTACCCTGCCTTACTTCCTTGTGTAGCCAGTAGTCACTTTGTGAAAGGGGCATTGCTTTATATAGTTGTATCAAAGAATATTGCAGCTGGATTTTAATGGGTTTTTTTCAGCAGAGAATTATTAAACAATTATGTCTTTCGTGTTTATCAATGTGCCTTAAATATGCCTGTGTTGTTTATTTCAGCACAGCCTAGGACAAAACAGTTGGAAGAAATGATTCGAGGTTTTGTGACATCTTTGCCAAATGGTAAGTACCTGTACACAGTTGAATGTTGCACGACGGCATCAGATTTATGGAAATGATTATCTGTTATTGCAAACAAAGATGACCGAGGTCGTGATAGCCTGAACATAATGGATATATGATTTGTGATACGCGGGTTGTGTCACTTGTGTTTGTATAGTCATAATGTAAAACTCTCCCACATATTTAAATCTAATCCTGATAGTTTATATCTTGGTTTCAAAACCGCATTATTTTTTTGGCCCAAGTTAACTTTTTGAGTGTGAAAGAAGATTCCTCTATTTCTCTTACAAGAAAATAAGAGAAAGAAGTGCTCCTTCTTAAAGGAAGTGGGCGATAATGTGAGATAGAAGTTAGTCTCGTTCCCGACCCAAAGTCTTACTAGGAGGATTGAGGCCTCAGACCACTATTACAATGTCCCATTGAAAACCATAGTAAATGCCTCACCTTCAAAAATTCATAAAAAATATTAGTATCGACCTAGGGTATTTTGAGAAATACTTATCAGATGGCAAACATATTCATCTTTCTTAAAGCAGAGTATGAAGTTAGGTTGACCATTGAATTTTTTTACTGGGATCTGTTAAAGCGCCACCTATCTTGAAAGCAAAGAACAGAACATGGAAATATAGGAATGAGCCCCTGACAGCAAAGATCAATATACAGTCCCTTCAATTACTCTCATTATTTTTCTAATAACTTCGACAAAACAACCATTATTGTACTATTAAATAGCACTTTTCATTTTATTTCTAATGTGATCTGCATCTCGTTATTATCATGTATAATAAGGGGGAGTAGGAAATTATCAAGCACTACTTTCGTATGCCCTGGTCCCACATATCAAATAGTAGACTCAGGTCTAATAAGAACCCAGTCTAGATATGAGTGTCAGATCAAATACAATTATTTCAGCTGCATTTTAACTTACTTGAGCTACATTTGAACTTACCTTTTTAACGTAATTTTGAGGAGATACAGATATTGGTGACACATCATCATTAAAAAATACAACCCAAAATTTTATTGCTGTCAAGGAAAGTTAAAATCATTTTTGAATAACTTCTACTTTTTGGTATTTACCACAGAACCGGACATGTCGGTTGATCATTAGGGTTTGCCACCCACCAAAATATGGACATATTGAATTTAAAGCATTTAAAAACTTATGAGGCTGTTCATTGAATGAGGCCACAGGTCCCTTGTGAATTATTCATAGAGAGTCAGACACAAAGAGGACATGCCTGCCACCTGGCGAGAAAATAAATCGTACAGCCTTGTCATTCAACAGTAACCCATGACCACGTTTTCTAACACATGTATGCTACTTTCAAAATAATGTACTGATATGATAATCTATTGTTTACGGGCTTTCTCTGTGCAGTGCAACAATAAATATCAACAATACATAGTCTATTTTGTAAAAAAAAAAATCAGAATAATATGCTATATATTACCATAAGTATTTGAGTTGATAATCGGTCCCGGGTAATCGGTATGGTAATCGGTATGGTAATCGATATGTATTCGGCCTGCCATTAAGGTAAATGTACTTTTGAATATCAAAGCTCATGTTCTTCTGGCGAACCTTATGCAAACGATACACACTATTTGATTTGAATTACCACTTCTCATAAATTTTGCACTAAGTATTTGCGTATAATAGCCGATTGGGAAGCCCAGGTAATACAAATAGTATGAAATGTGACTTGCGTGCTGTTACGGGATTCATAAGGCATAACACTTCTCTATGCACATAAATGCTACCTACATCCGGGCCTCACTCCAGTGTTCAAACTCACTGCAGTAAATCGGTAATGCAAACCATATTTGCAAAGAATTAGTAATTTATTATTTGATTTCAAATGTCCGCCTTAATAAAGCGACCTGATGCATCAAAGCCACCGTGATATCCTCAGTGCATATCATTGAACATTTGATCACCACTGGATTTACCGACGCTGAAAAATGGAAAGACACTGTCTCTCTTATCTTCTCACATTCACTGTCTACTTAATTACTGGAATCAACTCTTTTGCTTCTCACATGTTTTGGCATAGTTTAACATACAGGCCGTTCTTGGTACTCTGGGCAATTTGGTTAAGATCCCATGGTTAACATATAAAAAAAAATTATAAAAAAACAACTTTCGGTAATTTTCTGAATTAATTAAAACATCAAAGGCATGTGTTTTCATACAACGTGCATCGCCAGCTGTAAAATGATATCGTAAATGTGATATCATGATATCGTATAAGATAAACTGATTAATAAGGACAACATATCATCAAGTTCCATCACAGTTTGATTGCTTGTAATAGAAACCATATTCATTGTGACATTTTTTAAAGACCGAGATGTTTATACCTTATATATTTTTGTTTGTTTAATGGCTAACATTCATGATTATCAGTGTATGGTGCTTGTAACATGGTATGCCATCATGATTATTAATGTCTGTGTTGTTTGTTACAGGTTATGCTATCATGATTATCATAGGGATTGCTATATTGATTAGCCTGGTGATTCTCATCCTGGGACTTGTCTACCTCAGAAGGTAATATATATTTATCGAATATAATTGTTAGATATGATTGCTCATAGTTAAAACATAGGTCGCAGCTAATATTTTAAGCTGACATTGGTACATGAACCATTTAAATGGTCACACGTGTTTCATTTTCTTTGACAACTTTCCTGCATCTTTACCAAGTGAATATTAAATGAAATTGACTGGTTACAAGAATAGACGTTACCCTGAGTAAATACCTTTGTTTGACATTCATCAAAGGACGTGTGTTTTGATGTCATATCTGTACATGAAATGTGTATTCCACATAAAATGAGTAAAGCTTTGTGCTTGGACACCAGTCAGGTGGCATGCTGGGCTTGTCTCTGGGGGTGCGTATTTTATTGTCTCGCCTCACAGCACTACTGGGAAGCAATCTGACCCCAAGTTTATCCCTGTGGTAATTCTATGGATTTGTATTTCGGCATGGCCAAAGTATTTGCCATTTCACACGCACTTTTTACAGACAAGCATCAGATTAATTGGGAAAGATAAGAGGACAATTTATTCTATGAGACAAATGATAACATATATCACAAAGACATGTCTTTGGCATTCTGCAGAAAGCCAAAGTCTTACAGCAATCAAATCTATTTATTGTCATGAGTGGTGACTGATTTGGGGACGATGGGATCGCAGTGTATTATCGTGCACTCCGATATTACAACCGATAAGCTCATGGTCGTTGATATCATGGTTTGTCTCCAGAAAATAATTTCATGTTTGTGGTTAATTATTCTAACCGTTGTTTATTTAGTGAAGTCCAGGTCAAGCATACAACCACTGCACAGAATGATCTAACAACTCATTCTAAGACCCAAAGATGAGCTAAACATGATGAGAGCAGTTTAGTATTATTGTCTCTTGATTTTCTCATTTGACATTTGCTTATCTTTAGCTACTCAACTATAACTGAGTCAAATTCTGTCAGAATAAGTAGGGCAAATAAGGGACTGACGAGCTGTTACATTTTTTATGCACTTTGTTTGCCACCTTTCAAACAGTTTGACAAATAACAATGGTTTTAATTGCCTTCCGAGATGCATTAAATGGATTTAATGGAAAGTCCCAATGAAGACATCAGAATTCCAATTAAATCGAATTGAGGCAATGCCTGTTCTCCATTTGCCTGGGAAATGATTCATGTATGTAGGAGGTAGGTTAATTTGAGGAAACAAAGCAAAATGGGCCATAGAATGCACGGCGCATTGATCAGCTTGGGAAACGAAATGTGCGCTACTGTTTGTTTAGTTTTTTTCTAGCATCAATTCAAAGGAAATCTCAGCAACCCTCTGATAATGAAGGCTGACCATGGCAACGCTTTTAGCCTGTCTCCACACACTTTGCCTCGTCCAGCTCGGGTTTCTATGCCACATCCGGGCTTTACATATTGACCTCTTCGTAGGTAGACAAAACCTATTGCTCCATCCGAATAGTACTTATCAGATATTAATGCCCCAACCGTACATATTGTCCATGCACAAAAACACACCAACACTTCTAAATGGCAAAAGCAAGCAAACATCATCTATGAAGTGACTTTGTAATATCAGAGAAATAAGGAAAAGTGTATCTGAAATATTGAGCGTCTTTGAGAGACTCTGTATCTGTCGGCATCCCAGATGCCTACTGATATTTGTGATCGGTACCTTTTTATCAGAATACCAACAGTCGACCTTCATTTGATAATGGCTTCCGCTTTATGAAGATAACTCTTCATATTTATTTGATAGCCACGTCTCTCCTGTAATGTGTATGTCCTGTTAAGACAACACTGTTCAAGCAATTTATACATATATAAAATGTGTTTGTGTGTGTGAGTGTGTGTGTGTTAGCTGGTAGATGTCAAGAAGAAAAACTAAATACAAGTAAATTCATATTCCACTAACGTATTTATTCCATTAACCAACATTTATCAATAGTTTCAAAATTCTCCTATTGATTGCAAACGAAAACGAGAGGTTCACAAATAAAACATTATTGGTAGCATCTTCCCATATAAATAAAATGGTACTTGATTTTTGCAGGAAACGTGCACGGGCTGCGGCATTGCACCGTCATGGGTCAAATGATAATTCCTCAGCCAGTAAGGAGCTATATAACTACCGGAAGTGCAATGACGGAAGTACAAACGTGAACGACACCACCTTGAGGCGTGGGCAGTCCGAGGTGCAGACCATTGCTCTGGCAGAGAATGACTATGGGTACAGGTACCACTCTGAACAGTGGATCAATCCGCGTGACCCACCTCCATATCCAGATAATGATGTAGGTCACGTGGAACATGTGTATGAGAGCCCTGTGTTTGCACGCAGGGCCAGACAGGAAGCGGAAATGGATGGACCTCAATACTATGATCTTGACCCAGACATTGCCAGTAACCGAGATTCGCAAAGTTTACACAGTTTGGGGGACCTAACAGGCAATTACAGAATGTTAAATAACAACAATATGAGTACCAATCCAAATGGTACAATTGGTAGGAGAGAGTTACCTATCCCATGCCTGGATGTGAGATAGATCTCCAGAACGGTTTGAAATGAGCAAGTGATACTTTATCTGTGACACATCAACAGAAAAGACTTGAAACCAAAGAGTATTATAACCTTAATACACATGCCATAACGTTCTATGATGCAGTTTGAACCTTGATGTAAACTTTTAACATTTTAATATGTATTTATGATTATGCCACTTTTTGTTATAATGTTATTTGTGTTCTCTTGTGAGGAGACAAGAACATTGGTGCCACCTAGTGGATGTTAATGCTTAGACACCGCATTTGATCACGCATAAATTAGTTTCAATATGTAACCATGCAGACTTTATAAACTCAAAGAAAACAAAACTCATTGATCTCATATTCAAAATGATAAATGTTCAGATGATTGAAATATAAGAGAAATCCGCAAATACTTGTAGATATAATAGCTAAGTTAAGTTCTCAGTTGACACTTTTTGTTGACTTAAGTACATGAACCTTTCAATGAGAATTCCGGAGTGTTTCTGCTCAAAATAGTATTCAAAGGACCAATCAAACAAACAACACTAAAATCCACTAAAAGTACTGAAATGGTCTGAATAGAACATTGTTGATAAGAAAAAAATAATCAACATCAGAGTTATTTTATTGATTTATACATATGTCATACATTTAAACGGTTCTGCGATGTCCTGTATGCGTATACTTTATATCGTATTGTCGATTTTATATGATTCCCTTTTAGATTTTGCTGACTCTTTTTCAAGAAAGTGTTTATATGATCCAATTGTTTGTAATAAGTAATGTGATATCGTCCAATGAAATACAGCTTTACTTGTCCTTTTTACCTTGTAGAAATAGCAATTCTATTGATTCAATATTTATATAAAGATGTTATATAGACAAAAATTGTATATATTAGACTTCAAACCGAAAGATACTGTTCATGCTATTACGTATTCATTTGTATCTGTCAATAAACATATCACGAATAAATTGATTTCTACGTATTAGGTTGAAGTTGATATTTTGTTCCTGAATTTCTCCACAAGGTGGCACTACTTTCCTAAACTTGAGTCAGAGGGCGCTCCCAAACATATCACATAATAACCACTGCCTTTAATACAATTGAAAACCTGCAGCCTCAGGTATGGTTTGATTTTACCAACCTTCATCTTTGGCAGTATTGCAAATCACATAACATAAATAATGCCATGGATTATTTGTTCCAATTGTTTAGTTATATATCTTCGAGTCTATTTCGATAATATCTTCTTTTACAATGATTCACTATTTTTTCTATCGGTTAATCTCGGTTTCATTCATTCTTGTTTGAGAATATTGATGTATTTCCTTCAAAGTGCTTATATTTCTTGGAGATAAACCTCTGGAGACAGAGCCCCCATTCAAGTGCACACTGCAGCAGGTAACGCCCTCAATTAAACTTTTCCTGAGTAATATATGTGTCAAATGAATATATCTTGAGGAAAGAAAACAAATATAAGGTATTACTGGGGTAACATTACGCCATATAAAAAAGGGACTACAAAATCTTTATAAAACCTCCCCTTAGATTTTTGTAGGAATCCTAAGAAATATCTACAAATCCTCAGGGATCAACTTTGGTTGTGGGGATCATTTGTATGATAAGATGTTTTTATCAACAAAAACGGTATTTACCAAAAAAAACGGTTTTAAATCTGTATATCATTATACATTTTATTCTACCGTCCATTCAACCTTTTATATTAATGACATCAAATAAATAAATACCAATGGAATTTGATTTGTATATATGAAGATACACAGTGACAGTTCACTTACTTACATTCACTGTCACAATTAATGTGTGTCAAATGAAACACAATATCTGTCTTGATTTGGAAACATTATATTGTGCATAAACGTTTTTTGTGAAATACATTTGGTAAAATGTTATATTGTGTTTTATAATGAATCACAATGTTGTGTTTAATGCTCTGTCCCAGAAAAGAAACATAATAATGTGTTTAACCACAATATTTTCTTTATTCAAAACATTTTACACATTCAACAAAAATGAAAAACAACTGATAGGCATCCTATATTCTAAACTTGTCACAAAATGGTGCTGATGCATTGATACAGTATCAAACGATACATACATGTTATTAATTCTTAATTCCTGTGAAATCAGTTAATTGTTTTTGATACAGGTGGACAGGCAAATGTCTTTACAGATATAAATTATCCTTCACATTTCCATTGACGATGTTTTATACTGAATCCAGATTGTTAAAAATAACCCACATATATAACCCGCATAACCCACTTATATCTAATTTCTCATTAGATTGTCCTGCTCAGTGCTGATAACTGGGATGCTCTCTTATACAGGATAGGTACTTGGGATGAAACCTGCCCACTGTATATACTTGGTATTCCTTCAAATCTCAGCCAGGATAGGTACCTGGGATGCTCTCCTGCAGCTGTAGACATTGACTTCAATTATTTTCTACAGTGTTTGTCCTTCAACATCTATAGATATAAAAAGGCAGGGCATATCAGTACTATGTTTAAGCTTTTATTCTTTTATCAAATTGAAATATAGGAACTGTCTTCACTATGTCATTCCACCAAGCTTCTAGCATGCAATCTAATTGTATTTCATAAATAGAAGTTTGAATAAACCTGAGATATTGAAGATTTTGGAAAAAGACATTTTATAGAATAAAATATATATACATACCATATTTCTTGAATATTGTCATGAATATATTTTTTCCATTATAATGCAATCTTTGTGCTTTGCTGACCAGTCAACTGTCAACATTTGAATGTATAATCACATGACTATCCCTTGTGTAAATATTCAAACTTCTTGTTTTCAAAGACAGGCACACAACATTTTAATCCTATAGAGAACTGGTCAATGGCAATTAACAAGAATGCTATAATGTGTTTTGTTAGAGATGTGAGTATAGAAACACCTTACAATGATTTTATTCTTATTTATACAATACAAATTAAAAACCCTTAATTAAACAATATTATTATTGTCTAAAATGTTTATCCCATTTTACATATAAGTTCTTAATTAGTTTCAGTAAGTATGAGCCTGTCACAAAGATTGTGTTTGACAAAAACATTATATATAAACTGTGTGTTTTCGTAGCAGTTTTGTGTGTCACCAATGCACAATATCCACATGAACACATGATATTATGTGTAAGTGGGACAGGTATTTTTGTTCAAAACAACATTGCATAAAAATAAGTTATCATATCCACAGTATCCAATTCCCACACACCAGAACATCAAAAGTTAGAGTAATGCAAATAAACGTCACGCCATGAAATATACATGATGTATTATTCCCTAAAAATAAAATAGCAAATTTGAATGAAAGCCTTTGGTATGGAATCAGTGTGGGAGAATAATACATGGAATGGTACATAGCCATCATATTCTCGAAATTTACTTTAAGGTAGTTAATTCAGGTCTCAAAAAAGTTTACTTCAGGGGATATAGAATTATATTAGTTTTTGCAAAAACCGAAAAATACAGAACAATGACACTGTCCAGAAAACACAAATGAAACCTCTATGTTGGATTATCTTTTAGCGATATGCACATCAGAAATGGTTTGCAAACGTAGGAAAAACATGAAATAATGACTTTATACAAAAAGCAAAGATGATATTTTCATATTGGGGTTTTTGTTTGAGCGATTTCAGAGCTCAATCAAAATCAATGTTTATATGGCATTTTTATATATGTTAAGCGGTAATACATAAACATTTGCATAAAAGATTGATCTAGATATTTCGGAATACTATTTGTTAAGCGGATTAAGAGGAAATGAAACATTATTTAATATTTCTACTTTGTTAATGTAACGTTATACCTTCACACATGCACAGATAACCCTCAATACTTCCACCCAGGATTGTCAATGTTCAGGATCTACTTCCTGTTTCTAAATACTTTTGATCATAATTTCTCAAATAATTGGCCTATCAACATGCAAAATACATCAATAAAAACCTGAAAATTTTTAAAATTATTTTTGAAATTTTAAAATTTTATCACATGACCTAATTTGCATAATTTTACATAATGAATCAACACAAAAAAAGATACTTTAAAGGAAAGTAAGAAATGGTATGATTTTCTGATACTACATAAAATTCTAGGTTATTTTGATATTTCAAAGAAATTAATCGGACAATTATTAAGTGCGTAAAAAGTATTTGAAAAAAGGGGCGGAGCCTAAAATCATATTGAATTTAAGCTCCGCCCACTATTTTGAATGCCATTTAAGCAATAAATAATCTTTCGATTTTCACATATAAATTATGGAAGCCAGCTAGAATGTTATGCTCCTCCTTATAGAAACTTTAGATTTTAAGTTTCTGTAAAATTTAAAAATCACATATTTTAATGAGGTATCAATATGCTAACTAAGTCATGTGACCAGACTAAAAAATACATTTTTTTTTTCAGAATTGGAAACTTTTGAGCTTTCCATAGATGTGTCAAATATGCTGATTGGCCATGCATTATGGAAACTGTGATCAAAAACTCTTTTGATCACTTTTAACAATCTCCAAAACTGAAGAGTTCACCAACCAAAAGTGTGGAGATCTGTGCCTGTGTGCTTGTCTAAGGTGAGTGGTCAATGGTCTGTGTGACAGGACAGTGTATAAAGCTCTCCAAGTTGATTTGTGAGCGCCACTAGGGAGAGATTTGTAATTGCAAAGTATCACTCCAACTAAGTACAAATATCATATTTTATCACATATATCTCAAGCATATCTAAAATAATCAATGTAAATTATGCGATGTAGTTATTTTACTAAAACAAATAATGATAAAGTCTTATCATAATATTGAAAGATTTCGAAATGTTCGCTAAAATAAACATGGTGATTATGACTATTTTTAATTTCTAGAAATGTTTATCATCTATAAAATATGCTTAGACAATATACTGTATCTAACGTAAGTATATTTATAGCCAAGTTTAATGTCAATTTAGGGACGTCATGTTCTTTTCTAATTTTCTAATTTGATAGTCACGACCAAAAACAATAGTACTTAATGAACTGGTCTGCCCTGAACAAAAATGTGATTATTTGGTTGGAGGTATGCTTTGTTCTGCCATATTGCTGAGCGTAGGGGGCAGTTATGCTCTGTGCTCTTTACCCTGCCTCCATATTGCTGAGCGGAGGGGGCAGTTATGCTCTGTGTTCTTTACCCTGCCTCCATGTTGCTGAGCGGAGGGGGCAGTTATGCTCTGTGTTCTTTACCCTGCCTCCATGTTGCTGAGCGGAGGGGGCAGTTATGCTCTGTGTTCTTTACCCTGCCTCCATGTTGCTGAGAGTAGGGGGTAGTTATGCTCTGTGTTCTTTACCCTGCCTCCATGTTGCTGAGCGGAGAGGGTAGTTATGCTCTGTGCTCTTTACCCTGCCTCCATATTGCTGAGCGGAGGGGGCAGTTATGCTCTGTGTTCTTTACCCTGCCTCCATATTGCTGAGCGGAGGGGGTAGTTTTGCTCTGTGCTCTTTACCCTGCCTCCATATTGCTGAGCAGATGGGGTAGGTATGCTGATACAATATATCTGTCACTACATAGCAATGTTGAGGGGATAGCTCTGTTGGTACAATATATCTGTCACTACATAGCAATGTTGAGGGGATAGTTATGTTGGTACAATATATCTGTCACTACTGCAATGTTAAGGGGGTAGTTATGTTGTGCCCTGTGTCTGTTTAGTTGATTATATTTAGTTGAAAGTGTTGAGATGCTGTGTAGTATGTGACTTAGTTTCCACACATGTCATACTGTTGTTTGTCACTGTACAGAGGCCGTGATTAGGTTCTGCCCAAAGCCCTCTTATTATATCTCACCCGGAAAGGTTAATGTTCTTTAGGATAAATTTGACACAGAATTAGCCAATCAGAAGAAATATAACGAGGTCAGGTGAAAGGTGGAGATCATAGGCATTGCTGTCACGTGACTGAAGCATTACATCAAGTTGGAAGACAGATGAAGCATCTGACTCTTGTGCAAATAAATCTCATGATGGTCAACCCGAAGCATAATTTGTCTGGGATTTCAGGCATGCTACACTGTGAGGTCAACAGACATAAAATTGTGTCGACATTATTGGTTAAGGGAGACGCTGGATTGGTTTATACTGGGCCACGATGTGAGATATTGGCATTGTTAGTGCACCGAGCTGCAGAGCGCGCGTGACACAAAATGTGCAGATATACCAACGAGTGGGACAGCGTATCTGCAGTAGTTGGCAGTTTATATTTCCCAATGTCAGCAGAGTAAATGTATATTGAGGTGTGATGTGACAAGTTACACATCATTCACGAGAATAACTGGCATGGCAGAAAAAATACCAGTCAAATATGTAATTTAAAACTATTCACGAGAGACAATTACAAAACCTCCCATTTTTACTGTCATGTGATCAGTTAAACTGTAGATAACTGGGATCAACATAAGCTTTAATCCCACAAGAGGGGGGTTTATTTCTCAAATTTATCTTTTTGTTCTCATAGAATGTTGGAAAGGAATGCAATCGCCTCCTTTTCAAATTACGAAATACACATTTTATGTCAAGTTGACTCATATTCAATCCATGTTCCAAGAACACGCATATCAAAGACAAAAAACACTACAAGTCAGTCAAAGGAACAGGATAAACCGTGCACTTAACCGTGAATTGACCGTGCAATTGTTTCATTTACATTGGTCAAAATGCATTGAAATTCATTTGTGAGAATTACAAAATTACACATTAACCTTTGTGGCACATAAATTTATACTCAAGAGTGTGTAATTCAAATTATTAATATCGTGTCAGTGGGTGTTACATTCTTATACACCTTTGATAAATGAATAAACCAAATTAAATACATGTGCCAGGTATTAGTTAAAGCGGTTGAATATTTCTCATGAAATAAAACCTGCTTCAAAAGTTAATATGCTTCAAAGGTTCATTATTTTTTAAGAAACAAGATTATTCTCTGTTACCTTTAAAGTAGGTATCCATTTGCCCTTTGAGACCTTTTAATGCATTTCATAAGATACCTCAGAATCAGAAAGCTTTTTGAAATGATGAAAAGGTGCCACCTAATAACCTGATAAAATATTCTGCTTAAAATATGAACACAACTAACACGAATAATTATTCCCTGAAGAGAAAACACCAAACTTTGAAAGGAAAGTCTTTGGTATGGCACCAGCATGAGAAATTAAAAGGTTGAACGGCGGCGAACGCATTCGCGCCTATTGTTTTCATTTGTGTTACTGGTAGCCAAGCTGTGAAAGCATTTACATGGCGGGCGAATGTTGGTCAAGATAACCCTAAATATCTTTTGGGGGCCTGACACGTAATGGATTTTGTTCTATATTTCACGAAATCATGCTATAAAGTGAGAGTTATGCATGCAGTCATGCTGGTATTGCTTGATGTATAAGCATCTTTGATCTCATACTAAAAGTATGACATATCATTGAATAGGTACAGATGAAATGACAGTTCCAATCTTATCTACCTGTTTGGGAGTAAGGTGTTGGAATAACTTTTCAAAATGATAAAATTAGATATGATGATCTTTGGATACCTGCCCATTCTTTTCACAGATAACGTGTTTCGATTGGTTTATACTGTAGGGAAATGTAGCATTTTGGGGGCAAACATGTTTTCAAAATGTTAAATAACCTCTCCTAAATATTATTTAGAATCAAAAGATGGCGAGAAAGCTATAATATTAGTATGTGGATATATTCTCATTTCAAAAGAGTATGGACAAAATAGTTGTCAGTGGAATAAAACACAAATAAAAGAAATTTAAATGTCAGGGATGTGAGGATCAGAAATAATAGGATAACACAAAAGGCATTGTTTAAAATGGTTTCGATATAGAAAAAATGAAGGGAAAATGCCACCAAGCATGGTAACAATTGAAAGCAACAGTAGAACATTAATATGCTTTCATGTACATATTGTCACTTTTTTATTAATGACAATTTTAATGTTTGAAATTTAGGAACAATTGATAAATTTTTGATAAATATTTGCTGAAAGGAGATTACTGCTGATTGGGTCAATCGAGGGATATAAATAAAATCCAAAAGGGTTGCGTTTTTATTAAGAGTAGGTCATGTTGGGTATCCTCATGGCGTCAGGGCTTGGAGTAACAGGCCCAGAAAGGCGTCCCCTTGTTGTGCTCCGTGGTGGGTAGGGGACCTAACTGATGAAATATAAAATAACACACATGGCACAAAACAAACAAAAACGACCTAGGAATGACATAGAGAGTGATGACGATTCAAATAAAACAGAAAGATGGCAGAGATTTTTAATTGCGGAAAGTTCTGATGCTGAACATAGCCTGGCAAAAATGTCCCCCTTTGCGAGGCATTACTGGGGTGCCGAAAACAGTTTAAAAAATGGGAACGCATTAATTAATTGAAGTTGATAATAAAAAAGGAGTGATAAGATGCCCAGATCTGGCGGGAGTTTCTGAGGAAATAGTGGATGAACTAAAAGATCAAGATGTAGTCCAATGCAAACAAAGTTTTATTAAGAAGGATGGAATCAAAGTTCCAATCAATACATTCATTCTGACATTTGAAGCAGCGCAGCTTCCAACATCTATTAAAGTTGGCTATTTAAACGTCAGAGTTGGATGTTTTTATTCCAAACCCTCTGTGCTGCTTCAAGTGTCAGAGGTATGGACATGGATCTGATCGATGCAAAGGAAATGTAACTTGCCCAAAATGTACAGCCCAGCATAGTGGAGAAGAGTGTTCTTCAGAAGTCATGAAATGTGTGAATTGCCAAGGCAATCACCCATCATATTCGCGGAATTGTCCTTCCTTTTTAAGGGAAAAGGAAATTCAGCGAATATGCCACACTGAAAGCATTTCTTTTCCTGAGGCACGTAAACGTGTAGAAAGTTTGAACAATACTAAAACATCCTATGCTAGCACTGTAAAAACGAAATAAACCATATCAATAGCGATTCAAACCAAAATCACATGGCCAATCAATGATAAAAATTATTCCATTTTTACAAAAACCTCTTAATCTTCAGCAACGTCTACTCAGACTACAACATCCACTATCCCAGTTATAACTCCACCAACAGCAACATCCACTATACCCTCTTCACAAACTCCCTCCACATCATCCAGTAATACAAGTTTCAATAGCAATAGACATAAATCAGACAAAAAAGAAATCAAAGATCAAGTTAAAAGTAAAATTAATAGAACTAAATCCTTAGGAAGGATGGACATAGGTGATCCTCCGGATATGAATTTACTCCTGTGCACTCAAAGCATAATCGTAAACTTAATAAGTGATTATACTAAATCATATATTTTTTCTCATTATTCTTGATATGGCTATCGGCAATATCATACAATGGAATTGTAGAGGATTTGAGGCAAACAGACCAGAACTGGAGTTATTAGCCCAAAAATATAATGCATCTGTTATTTGTTTACAGGAAACTAATATTAAAGATAATTTAACAACATTTAAGGGATATGTACCTTATAATAAAGTTGGTTCAATAGATGCAATGGACCGAGCACATGGTGGAGTTTATATTTTTGCAGTCAGGATTACCCTGCACAATACATTAACAATATGTTCAGTATATTTGCCACCAAGTGAACCAATAAATATTACAGATTTAAATAACTTAATAACTCAGCTGCCACAACCATATATGCTAGTTGGTGACTTTAATGCTCAAAACTATCTTTGGGGTGGCAGAAACAATACTGATGCCAAAGGACGTATAATAGAAGATTTTTTAAATAACAATAGTTTGTGCCTTTGGAATGACGATTCTCCAACATATTTACATCCTGCTACAGGCTCTTTAACATCAATCAATCTCTCCATGTGCACTCCAAATTTATTTTTAGACTATTCCTGGGAAGTAGAGGAAGATCAATGGGGTAGTGATCATTACCCCATTATTTTAAATAACCATTTTCCTCCACCAGATGAAAGAATCCCTAAGTGGAAATTTCATAAAGCCGATTGGGCAAAATTTCAAACTCCTGTTTCAAAAGAATAACTCCAGAACTTGTTTAATGATGAGTGCAAAAAAGCTGTCAAGGAGCGCAAAAAAGCTCTGAAAAAATTAAATCGACAGCCAACTCAATATAATTTGCACCATTTTCGAGTAAAAAGAGCTAAAGCCCGTTATATTATTAAAATAAGCAAAAGAAAAAGTTGGAAGGATTATGTTTCCAAATTAAATATGCGTACACCGATTAAAAAATGCTGGGATATGGTGCGTAAAATTACGGGGAAGGGAGGTTGAGCAAGGATCAAACATCTAAATCATAATGGCCAATTAATTACAAATCCCACCGAAATTACACAATAACACAGTAACACAGTAGGTCAAACCATTTCCAAGAATTCTTCATCTGATAATTATTCTAAAATATTCCAACAAATAAAAAATAGAAATGAAAGAAACCAACTAAATTTCATATCTAATAACTTGGAACAATATAATAAACCATTCACAATATCAGATTTAAAACTTGCTTTAGATAAATCCCATGATACTGCTCCTGGACCTGATTATATACACTATCAAATCCTCAAACACCTCACTGACCAAACACTTGGGCATCTTTTGGATATTTTTAATAATATTTGGGAAAGTGGTAATTTTCCTCCTTCATGGAGTGAGGCCACTATCATTCCTATTCCCAAACCTGACAAAGACTCGTCAGATTCAAATAATTATCGTCCCATTACGTTAACAATTGTATTTGTAAATCAATGGAATGAATGATTAATGAGCGTTTAGTTTGGTTTTAAGAAACTGCGGCTTATATTTCTGTTGCACAGAGTGGCTTTAGAAAAACGCGAAGTACTATTGACCATCTGGTACGTTTAGAAACATTTATACGAGAGGGTTTTATAAAGGGCTAACATGTGGATAGTATTTTTTTTATTTAGAGAAAGCGTACGATACTACATGGAAATTTGGAATAATGAGCGATTTATATATGGGATTAAGGGGTCATTTGCCCCTTTTTATTCAAAATTGTTTGTCAAATAGACAATTCAGGGTCCAATTCAGGGTCCGAGCTTGCCCTTCAGTATGCTGCAAAAATTGCTGCTTGTCCAGACAATCCTGCACATGATATTATATTCAATCCAAATTATGTTGATCTTTTTGAAAATAAGCCAAATACATTACCAACTTTTGGCATTCGCATCAAAAAATCTTTACAATCTTTAAATATAAATCCAACTCAAATAGCTAATTTTCAATATCCAGAAACGCCTCCATGGACCTATGAAACTTTAAATATTAATGTAGTCATGTCAGAATTAAAGAAATACTCAACCGATCCATCCCTTTATATAAATAGATACAAAGAAATAAAATCTGTTTTCACTGGATATCAGTGTATTTATTTTTAATAAACTACACGAAATTGAGCCTGTTTTAGGTAAAACCAAGGGTGCTTGTAGAATTAGCTGAAGAGAAGAGTCTGTTTTATCACGTATAAGAATTGGACATTTGACTCACTGCTATCTTCTTAAAGGTGAAGATCAGCCTCATTGTATTGGATGTCAAAGGGCTTTGACTATCAAACATGTTTTAATTGAATGTATCGATTTTGATATAATTAGGACTCAATATTTTAATGTGCAAGATTTACATTCGTTATTTGATACTGTAGATACTTTTATGATAGTATCGTTTTTAAACCAAATAGGTCTTTATAACCAGTTTTAAGTGTGGAGTAAAAAAAATTATCACATGTCATAACACAGCCAATCAGTATTCTTGTTTTGGTAAGAAAGTGACTACAACAACAGATACATGTGCAAGTATAATTCAGTCAACTGGTGTCAGTGTTTTGGATGTGTGTGAGATTTGTTACTTATTCACTTTTCACAGTTCATTATTCAGATTTTTTTTCGAAATCAATAGATGAGGTATATTGCAAATATAACATGTTTACAACCTCATCTATGGATTTTGAAAAAAATCTGAATAATGAACCGTGAAAATTGAATAAGTAACAAACTTCACAAATGTTTGTTTGGGCAGAAAGTGAGTGCACCTGATGTGTGTGCCAATTGGGCGGGCATTTCAAGTGCACATGTGCAAAGCCCACCAATTGCCCACCTGTCTGTGGATTATGCAATCCACCTTGCGGAATAGATTGAAACAGTGTCATGCCTATTACGGCAGAGGTAGTATATGACTCTACCTCGCCATGCAGAGTAGTTTACTTAGGTCATTGGCCTATTTATCAAGAACCGCGAAACATCAGATGGTATTTAAAGTCTTTTAATTGAATTTATTTATACAAATTTGTTATGTCTATAATTGATATGTTGAAAGGATTTTGTTGATATTTTGTCTTGTTAAGATTATTTAAATATCATATTGATTTTATAAACGTTTATGTTTTTACCACTTTTAGGCACTGAATAACCTTAGTGGTTGATGTGCCTCTAAGCAACCATTCATTCATTCATTCTTTAAGAAATATGTAGCCCTTGAGGAATATTGAACCCTGATATGTTTAAAAAATCTGGAACCTTTATATGTGTCTAAAATCTGGAATCCCTTACCTTATATTATTAATCTTATTATAATCAAGACATTCAAAATCATAGGACTGGTTGGGCTCAAGATTCAATGTATTTGTTAGAAAATATATGATTAACATATTCGCTAATCATCTATCAATGTATAATACAACTACTTTTGTTATTGCTGCTTGAAGTTTATGTCAGGAAAATCGAATTCTGAAAAATCATTCTTCACGTTACTATCAAGGTTAACAAAAGAATAGTAAACATTTTGATTTATCAATATCTTATGACAACCGCAACATAAGAAACAATATATCAATATATATGCAGTATTGCCACTTTGTGGAGAAGGTCATAATTTGCAGATATATAAGAGTAGAATAATTCAATAAACTAACAAAATGTATCGATGTATATATTTTTATCTACCATTCTTAAGAGTTGAGATATTTGCACGTTACTTTACAACTAGTAACGGTATCATTAAAGCTTGTCCGTTTATTTGTGCAATTGTTCATGTTAATATTAGATGGAGTTTCCATTCAAATGTATTGCTAAGTTGCATGGCGAGATATCACCCCAGTATACTTGATATGCTATAGCAGACTGATATCAACCCAGTTTACTCACCATGTGCAGCTATCTCTCCCCATGTGCAGCTATCTCTCACCATGTGCAGCTATCTCTCCCCATGTGCAGCTATCTCTCCCCATGTGCAGCTATCTCTCACCATGTGCAGCTATCTTTCACCATGTGCAGCTATCTCTCACCATGTGCAGCTGTCTCACTTGTGCAACTACCACGTGTGCAGCTGTCATTCAGTTGTGAAGTTGTCTCTCACTGTTGTAACTATCTCTCACCATGGGCAGCTATCTCTCACCAGGTGCAGCTATCTCTCCCCATGTGCAGCTATCTCTCCCCATGTGCAGCTATCTCTCACTATATGCAGCTATCTCTCACCATGTGCAGCTGTCTCTCACCATGTGCAGCTATCTCTCACCATGTGCAGCTATCTCTCAATTGTGCAACTATCTCTACCCATGTGCAGCTATCTCTCACCGTGTGCAGCTATATCTCACCATGTGCAGCTGTCTCTCACTTGTGCAACTACCACGTGTACAGCTGTCATTCAGTTGTGCAGTTGTCTCTCACTGTTGTAACTATATCTCACCATGTGCAGCTATCTCTCAAACTGTGCAGCTATCTCTCATCATGTGCAGCTGTCTCACCCCATGTGCAGCCATCCCTCACCTATACAGCTATCTCTCACATGTGCAGCTGTCTCTCACTTGTGCAACTACGACGTGTGCAGCTGTCATTCAGTTGTGCAGTTGTCTCTCACTGTTGTAACTATCTCTCACCATGTGCAGCTATCTCTCACCATGTGCAGCTATCTCTCCCCATGTGCAGCTATCTCTCACATGTGCAGCTGTCTCTCACTTGTGCAACTACCACGTGTGCAGCTGTCATTCAGTTGTGCAGTTGTTTCTCACTGTTGTAACTATCTCTCACCATGTCCAGCTATCTCTCGCCATGTGCAGCTATCTCTCTCCATGTGCAGCTATCTCTCACCATGTGCAGCTATCTCTCCCCATGTGCAGCTATCTCTCACCATGTGCAGCTATCTCTCCCCATGTGCAGCTATCTCTCCCCATGTGCAGCTATCTCTCACATGTGCAGCTTCTCTCACTTGTGCAACTACCACGTGCAGCTGTCATTCAGTTGTGCAGTTGTCTCTCACTGTTGTAACTATCTCTCATCATGTGCAGCTATCTCTCACCATGTGCAGCTATCTCTCACCATGTGCAGCTATCTCTCACCATGTGCAGCTATCTCTCCCCATGTGCAGCTATCTCTCCCCATGTGCAGCTATCTCTCACATGTGCAGCTTCTCTCACTTGTGCAACTACCACGTGCAGCTGTCATTCAGTTGTGCAGTTGTCTCTCACTGTTGTAACTATCTCTCATCATGTGCAGCTATCTCTCACTATGTGCAGCTATCTCTTCCCATGTGCAGCTATCTCTCACCATGTGCAGCTATCTCTCCCCATGTGCAGCTATCTCTCCCCATGTGCAGCTATCTCTCACATGTGCAGCTTCTCTCACTTGTGCAACTACCACGTGCAGCTGTCTTTCAGTTGTGCAGTTGTCTCTCACTGTTGTAACTATCTCTCACCATGTGCAGCTATCTCTCCCCATGTGCAGCTATCCCTCCCCATGTGCAGCTATCTCTCCCCATGTGCAGCTATCTCTCGCCATGTGTAGCTATCTCTCACCATGTGCAGCTATCTCTCCCCATGTGCAGCTATCTCTCCCCATGTGCAGCTATCTCTCACCGTGTGCAGCTATCTCTCACCATGTGCAGCTGCCTCTCAATTGTACAACTACCACGTGTACAGCTGTCATTCAGTTGTGCAACTACCACGTGCAGCTGTCATTCAGTTGTGCAGTTGTCTCTCACTGTTGTAACTATCTCTCATCATGTGCAGCTATCTCTCACTATGTGCAGCTATCTCTTCCCATGTGCAGCTATCTCTCACCATGTGCAGCTATCTCTCCCCATGTGCAGCTATCTCTCCCCATGTGCAGCTATCTCTCACATGTGCAGCTTCTCTCACTTGTGCAACTACCACGTGCAGCTGTCTTTCAGTTGTGCAGTTGTCTCTCACTGTTGTAACTATCTCTCACCATGTGCAGCTATCTCTCCCCATGTGCAGCTATCCCTCCCCATGTGCAGCTATCTCTCCCCATGTGCAGCTATCTCTCGCCATGTGTAGCTATCTCTCACCATGTGCAGCTATCTCTCCCCATGTGCAGCTATCTCTCCCCATGTGCAGCTATCTCTCACCGTGTGCAGCTATCTCTCACCATGTGCAGCTGCCTCTCAATTGTACAACTACCACGTGTACAGCTGTCATTCAGTTGTGAAGTTATCTCTCACTGTTGTAACTATCTCTCCCCATGTGCAGCTATCTCTAACCAGGTGCAGCTATCTCTCCCATGTGCAGCTATCTCTCCCCATGTGCAGTTATCTCTCACTATGCGCAGCTATCGCTCACCATGTGCAGCTATCTCTCACCATGTGCAGCTATCTCTCCCCATGCGCAGCTATCTCTCACCATGTGACAGCTATCTCTCACATGTGCAGCTGTCTCTCACTTGTGCAACTACCACGTGTGCAGCTGTCATTCAGTTCTGCAGTTGTCTCTCACTGTTGTAACTATCTCTCACCATGTCCAGCTATCTCTCGCCATGTGCAGCTATCTCTCTCCATGTGCAGCTATCTCTCACCATGTGCAGCTATCTCTCCCCATGTGCAGCTATCTCTCACCATGTGCAGCTATCTCTCAATTGTGCAACTATCTCTACCCATGTGCAACTATCTCTACCCATGTGCAGCTATCTCTCACCGTGTGCAGCTATATCTCACCATATGCAGCTGTCTCTCACTTGTGCAACTACCACGTGTACAGCTGTCATTCAGTTGTGCAGTTTTCTCTCACTGTTGTAACTATCTCTCACCATGTCCAGCTATCTCTCGCCATGTGCAGCTATCTCTCTCCATGTGCAGCTATCTCTCACCATGTGCAGCTATCTCTCCCCATGTGCAGCTATCTCTCACCATGTGCAGCTATCTCTCCCCATGTGCAGCTATCTCTCCCCATGTGCAGCTATCTCTCACATGTGCAGCTTCTCTCACTTGTGCAACTACCACGTGCAGCTGTCATTCAGTTGTGCAGTTGTCTCTCACTGTTGTAACTATCTCTCATCATGTGCAGCTATCTCTCACCATGTGCAGCTATCTCTCACCATGTGCAGCTATCTCTCACCATGTGCAGCTATCTCTCCCCATGTGCAGCTATCTCTCCCCATGTGCAGCTATCTCTCACATGTGCAGCTTCTCTCACTTGTGCAACTACCACGTGCAGCTGTCATTCAGTTGTGCAGTTGTCTCTCACTGTTGTAACTATCTCTCATCATGTGCAGCTATCTCTCACTATGTGCAGCTATCTCTTCCCATGTGCAGCTATCTCTCACCATGTGCAGCTATCTCTCCCCATGTGCAGCTATCTCTCCCCATGTGCAGCTATCTCTCACATGTGCAGCTTCTCTCACTTGTGCAACTACCACGTGCAGCTGTCTTTCAGTTGTGCAGTTGTCTCTCACTGCTGTAACTATCTCTCACCATGTGCAGCTATCTCTCCCCATGTGCAGCTATCCCTCCCCATGTGCAGCTATCTCTCCCCATGTGCAGCTATCTCTCGCCATGTGTAGCTATCTCTCACCATGTGCAGCTATCTCTCCCCATGTGCAGCTATCTCTCCCCATGTGCAGCTATCTCTCACCGTGTGCAGCTATCTCTCACCATGTGCAGCTGCCTCTCAATTGTACAACTACCACGTGTACAGCTGTCATTCAGTTGTGAAGTTGTCTCTCACTGTTGTAAGTATCTCTCCCCATGTGCAGCTATCTCTAACCAGGTGCAGCTATCTCTCCCATGTGCAGCTATCTCTCCCCATGTGCAGTTATCTCTCACTATGCGCAGCTATCGCTCACCATGTGCAGCTATCTCTCACCATGTGCAGCTATCTCTCCCCATGCGCAGCTATCTCTCACCATGTGACAGCTATCTCTCACATGTGCAGCTGTCTCTCACTTGTGCAACTACCACGTGTGCAGCTGTCATTCAGTTCTGCAGTTGTCTCTCACTGTTGTAACTATCTCTCACCATGTGCAGCTATCTCTCGCCATGTGCAGCTATCTCTCTCCATGTGTAGCTATCTCTCACCATGTGCAGCTATCTCTCCCCATGTGCAGCTATCTCTCACCATGTGCAGCTATCTCTCCCTATGTGCAGCTATCTCTCCCCATGTGCAGCTATCTCTCACATGTGCAGCTTCTCTCACTTGTGCAACTACCACGTGCAGCTGTCATTCGGTTGTGCAGTTGTCTCTCACTGTTGTAGCTATCTCTCACCATGTGCAGCTATCTCTCGCCATGTGCAGCTATCTCTCTCCATGTGCAGCTATCTCTCACCATGTGCAGCTATCTCTCCCCATGTGCAGCTATCTCTCACCATGTGCAGCTATCTCTCCCCATGTGCAGCTATCTCTCCCCATGTGCAGCTTCTCTCACTTGTGCAACTACCACGTGCAGCTGTCATTCAGTTGTGCAGTTGTCTCTCACTGTTGTAACTATCTCTCCCCATGTGCAGCTATCTCTCCCCATGTGCAGCTATCTCTCACCATGTGCAGCTATCTCTCCCCATGTGCAGCTATCTCTCACCGTGTGCAGCTATCTCTCACCATGTGCAGCTGTCTCTCAATTGTGCAACTACCACGTGTACAGCTGTCATTCAGTTGTGAAGTTGTCTCTCACTGTTGTAACTATCTCTCACCATGTGCAGCTATCTCTCACCAGGTGCAGCTATCTCTCCCATGTGCAGCTATCTCTCCCCATGTGCAGTTATCTCTCACTATGCGCAGCTATCTCTCACCATGTGCAGCTGTCTCTCCCAATGTGCAGCTATCTCTCCCCATGCGCAGCTTTCTCTCACCATGTGCAGCTATCTCTCCCCATGTGCAGCTATCTCTCACCATGTGCAGCTATCTCTCACCATGTGCAGCTATCTCTCACCATGTGCAGCTATATCTCCCCATGTGCAGCTATCTCTCAAACTGTGCAGCTATCTCTCATCATGTGCAGCTGTCTCTCCCCATGTGCAGCTATCTCTCACCATGTGCAGCTATCTCTCCCCATGTGCAGCTATCTCTCACCATGTGCAGCTATCTCTCCCCATGTGCAGCTATCTCTCACCATGTGCAGCTATCTCTCACCATGTGCAGCTATCTTTCACCATGTGCAGCTATCTCTCCCCATGTGCAGCTATCTCTCACCATGTGCAGCTATCTCTCACCATGTGCAGCTATCTTTCAAACTGTGCAGTTATCTCTCATCATGTGCAGCTGTCTCTCCCCATGTGCAGCTATCTCTCACCATGTGCAGCTATCTCTTACCATGTGCAGCTATCTCTCACCATGTGCAGCTGTCTCTCCCCATGTGCAGCTATCTCTCCCCATGTGCAGCTATCTCTCCCCATGTGCAGCTATCTCTCCCCATGTGCAGCTGTCTCTCCCACAGCTATCTTTTATTTATACAGCTATCTCTTATTTATGCAGCTATCTCTTATTTATGCAGCTATCTCTTATTTATGCTATCTCTTATTTATGCAGCTATCTATTGCTGTTGTAGCAGTCTTTCACTTGCTATCTCTCACTTGTGCAGCTATCTCTGCAATTCACCCATATAGACCCCTTTGTACAAAACCTAGCAGGGCCTCAATTAAGTAGGTCAATAAATAGGTCAATTTACCGATGGTTGAAAACAAAGCTCTAATACAGAAATATGGGCAATTTGTGGGTAAAATTTCACATCTAACATGATTCTGACAAAAAATAAGTGATAATTGTGCCATTCATGATATGCTAAAAGCGCAACCCTTCACATAAACTTGCAAAACAAAAGTGAAGTGGAGATTAGTTTATCGTCACTTCCACCAGAGGGCAGGCAACGTGGTGACGGAACAGCGAGATCACACACTCTTATCAGTGGCGACTTTTATCGTGGCCAATACCTCATATAGCAACTTATTTTTTTTTTCAAATCTCGTCACCCTTCCTCTCTGATCACGCTTTTTTTTTATATGTATGTAATGAATTGTCCTTCCCATGTGTAATATTTCAATTGTAGTTTAGGTGAGTGTTTGAATATGTGGATGTACAGTGTTTGCACTGTGAAATAAGATCATAATCATTTAGCTCCTCATAGTCAGAGGTATCTTCACCATCAGCTAACCAACTCTCCTGGATACACATGGCACTAAACATACAGTTCGGTCTTTTGTAGTCTTTCAATAACGATTTTGAATTCATTCATCCTTGAAATCAAAGATTGTATATTGGTGCTGAGTATATTGAATTTATGTTCATTATTTTTTAAAACAGCAATTAGATTGTCAAAATCATGGTATGAAGAATGTTGTATGATACAAGGTTCATTTTCTTGGTGACCATAATCAGGGTCTGTGCTTGAGTTAGATTCTATCAAAAGTATGAAAGACTTGTTCTGGGCACCACCAATCTGCCTTAGAATATCATTATCTAAAGTTGTGATAGAAACATCTTACCCTGTTTATATCCTACCCTTGCACACTCATAAAACCTATAATCATTGCTGAATACCCTGTACACCCCAAAACCGCAATGGGAGTAAAAAACAAATGCAGTAAGTTAGATAGAATGGAAAGTCAGAGAAATAAAGAAATAAATGTAATTTTGATAAAAGAAAGATGTTTGTTTGTAGTATGTTTGGTTGGTGATGATTACACAAAAACTTCATTCACACACATGGTTGTGGCCACGGGCCATGGCGCAGTTGGTTAGAGCGCCAGCTTCATAGCACCAGTTCCTCTGTGGTGATCCACAGGTTCGATCCTCGGCTGTGCTGAGATTGAACTCATGATACAATTTCCCTTATGAGCTGAGGCCCTGTAAATCTGTGACCGGGTGGGTAGTCATGTTAAGGACCTACGACATGACAATTCAGTGAGGCAGCACTATATCTGCTACAAGTAGGTCTCATCACGAAATGACTGAAATAATATTGAAAGTGCTGTAAAACTACAAACAAACAAACAAATAAATCTAACTGGTTTTTTAATGTATAAAAGTATATAAGTGTGCATTGGTGTGTATATTCAGTAGTATAGCAGGGCGGCCCAATGGTGGCCCTCACCACTAAGACACCTCAAATAGTTCCATTACATAACCCTGAGATATTCATCATACGAACATGTGTTTGTTTTTAGGCTGTGTAGACTCATCGTCTCAGAGGTTAAGAAAAAATATCAATGTATCATTTGTATATACATTTGCATTTCATAAAATAACATTATAATTCTAGATTAGGATACATGTAGTTTGGTATGATACCATTACTGATTAATATCTAAAGAGCTTTGTCTCTTTGCCCACAATAACAATATTGCAGTAGCTTATATAACAAGGTGCTTTTGTAATTTGTAAACAAACTGTGGATCCTTTAAACCACACAGTAACCATCGCTACATATCCTATCAGTTACAGATACATAGTACAAATATATAGCTATATTATAAAGATCACTATATCTGTTACATGCATGTTGTGTACACTTAATGTTATACATAATGATTAGGTTGACAGTAATGCTCTTACATCCATTAAGATCCTGCCCAAAAGATTACCCTTTTTGCAGGCCAGCTCTTGGTGTCTTTAATTCTGTCAAGGTCTTTGAGTCCAATTCTTATACCCCAAAAAGTGTCGTTTGGGTTAGCTTCAACCAATTGGGTGTCCTTTTTACCCAGCAGAAATTGTTTCAAAGAGTCATTTTATTCAAACTTACACATCACTGCAGTCCTCATGGCTTTTTTCTACTTCCGCTTTTCTCCATTCTGGTACATCCATTTTTTGCTTATTTCTATGCTGTTGTTCTTGATGTCAAACGGTGTCTCTGCCTCCATAACTTACCATGCCAATTTCTTGTCTCAAACAATCTCTGCCATACATCTGGTATAATACCTCTCTACACAGTCCTAAGTTTCATCCTTCACATCAAAAGTATGTCCATTATAAAAGTTACAAAGGGGCGATTGACCACCAAAGAATGCAGTGACCACACCTACTTGTGTAGTTGCAATTTTTGCGGGATCCAAATCTGGTGGTAGATGGATGAGGTCATTATATGAATACCTTTTCCCTTCCATTATTAGGGTGTCTACTTTCAGGAAGGCATCCTTACCCATTGACTTTGCCTTCTTCATGATGGGTCAAAGGATTCTACGCCAATTTTGGACTTCTGTTGGGAAGTCCTCACAAACATACCTCACACCAGTATATTTGATATGCTACAGCATGATGACATCACCACAGTAAACTTGATATGCTTCAACATTCTGGTATCACCCCAGTATACTTGATTTGCTACAGTAGTCTGACATCACCACAGTAAACTTGATATGCTACAACAGTCTGACATCACCCCAGTATACTTGATTTGCTACAGTAGTCTGACATCACCACAGTAAACTTGATATGCTACAACAGTCTGACATCACCCCAGTATACTTGATTTGCTACAGCAGTCTGACATCACCACAGTAAACTTGATATGCTACAACAGTCTGACATCACCCCAGTATACTTGATATGCTTCAACAGTCTGACATCACCCCAGTATACTTGATTTGCTACAGCAGTCTGACATCACCACAGTAAACTTGATATGCTACAACAGTCTGACATCACCCCAGTATACTTGATTTGCTACAGCAGTCTGACATCACCACAGTAAACTTGATATGCTTCAACATTCTGGTATCACCCCAGTATACTTGAAATCACCCCAGTATACTTGACATCACTTCAGGCGGAAGCATCATCCTGGTACACTTTATACATGCATCGCCCCAGTATGACATCTTTCTCCTTAAGATAAACGGAAACATAATATCTGATCGATTATTTTGTTAATTCATTTTCAGGTTTGAATTATAATAATCCGATATTGAAAGTTATACAGCCAAATGCTTCATTTCTCATTTTTGAAATTGATTGAACTTTTAAGTTTCACAAAGGAGCATTGTCAATTTCAGGAAAGGAGCTTTTTACATCGAATTTATTCCATTTCCTTACCAAAATAAGACAATGGACAGCACTGTGTTTGATCCTGTCAAAAGCGATGATGGGTACTTTGATCAGATCCTGGTTAACAATAAAATCTTCATGGTCTTAACAGGCCTAATTTCTGTGACTCACGTACCGTTTAGGTTTCGCAAATTGATTGGACAAGAGCCATTTGTATGTATTCGGTTGTAATGAAATATATGCAGGAGACAAACGTGTCTCAATTTGAATCCTCATAAATGGCACTTTGTTGTCATTTGGTGAAGTTGTAAATGTGGGCAGAGCACATTCTGCGAGACTTAAACTTTATGGCAGTGATTACATCGTTACATGCCAACTTTTGATACATCAGCTGAGTAACTCTGTAATGACTGTGAATAGCTCTGTATATCAACTGTGAATAGCTCTGTGTATTGATTGTGAGTAGCTATGTGTATTGATTGTGAGTAGCTTTGTGTATTTATTGTGAGTAGTTATGTGTATTGATTGTGAGTAGTATTATCAGTAGGTATGTGTATTAATTATCAGTAGTTATGTATATTGGATATAAGTAGCTATTGTATTGGCTATGGGTACCTATTGTATTCGCTATTAATAGGTATGTGTATTGGCCCAGAATATCTTTATGTATTGGCTGTGAGTAGTTTTGTGTATTATTTGTAAGTCGCTGGAAATATATTTCTGTTTACATGGAAAATATTTAAATTGCATCTACACTTTGAAACGTTCCCCGTGCAAGGTATCATAAGTTTAGAAAAAAAAAATGAAAACGAAATTGCTGAATTTCATTGCATTGTTATTCGTGACGATAATCAATTTAACACCATTGTTTTTGCTTCTCACACCGATTTGAGGATACCTCGCACACTCGAGTCATGATAGGGCCATTGTATGCGTGATCATATTCATCACTCACAGAAGAACACAACCTATTCTGATGGGACTTGTGTTTTTATCCATTTATCCATATCTTTTTATACGGATTGTTGGATTTCCTAATGCATAGTTCTTTTCTAATCCACTCTCACAATTGATTTTGTCTTAAGAATTTATAGTGGGATAGCATTATTATTTTGGTGATGGAGGGCTAAATCCTTCAATCTGCGATAGAGGGTTGCAGTCTCACCCCCCGGGGATGCGTGGCTGCCGGACTCTGCTCCTCAGTCCGTCCCAGCGCACTGCCAGGTCACATCTTAACGTGAGGCCTCATATTTTCACAATCTTCTCATCCAGTATATCGAGAAGGACAGGATTGTATTTGTCAAAAGCCATCCCCTATTAGGAAAGATTTCTTGAAAAAAGAAACTATAGTGTGCTGTTAGCAGTGTAGAAAAGACATATTCATTTCTCAGAATTTTTGTAAAGAATTTCAATATTTTGAGGATTCTTTTCCCGTGTAAATGTTTGACGTATGAGTATATGGTGCATCATGCTTGTATATAAATATATATTACTGTGCATTTATGTCTGCATATATATATATATATATATATATATATATTATATATATATATATATATATATATATATATATATATATATATATATATATATATATATATATATATATATATATATATATATATATATATATATATATATATATATATATATATATATATATATATATATATATATATATATATATATATATATACATATGTGTACATGTGTGAGTGTTTATGTGCGTTTATGTGCGAATCTATTTAGCACATTTTGTGAATGATACCAACAAAATTATCGGAATTCCACAATCAGCATCTGATATCTCTATCAGCATCTCTATATTGTTTATCATATTCTCATTACGAACTTCAATGTATATATGCATGGTAGCTCAGATTCATCCTTCTGCAGAATGAATGGAGAACAGCATATTCTCAGTAAGTCTACACAAATAGTACATTCCTGTCGGAACCTGATGTGAAACCAGTTAATGTCCACTCTGTTTGTATGAACCGCGTTCTTGTTGTCAATATCACCCGGAAACCGAAAATAGTGTCATTGGCACAAATCACCCTGACAATATTTGCCATACTGGTGTCTAGGCCCCAATCATTCGCCTATATTGTTTTTTATTTGTTTTGTTATCTATACCTAGTTGTAGGTTGACATTTGCATTTACTCAGTGCAGGGGCTGTGCATGACTAAGTCTGCCGTTAGTCTGTGTCCATTGTTGTTTTTATTTGAACCAACACCATTAGACTTTGGCTCTCATCAAACATTACTTAACAGATAGGATCACATTGTCCTAGAATCGCCGTAGCATTACCAAATCAAATCCAATGATATAAAAGGGCGCAGCCAAATATAGACATCATAATATTCATATCGATGCCCCTATTTCAATATAACAGAAAGGCAGGTAGCAAATATGAAAATAATGTGCTATTTGGGCTAATTTTGCAGTAAAATCGCGATTGTAACATCTTAAACAATAGATATAATTGGCAAGAAGATGTAAAAGAAGGTAACATGTGCAACATGCGCTTCAAACCTCTTTGAAATATTTTAAAAAAGACATCATGCAACTCGCGTAATGACGGCTTTGTTTTCAACTTATTGGTGCAGGCCTCAAGAATGGCTGAAAAGGTAGCATTTTTTTCTGTTGAAGATGAGTGTTTTTTTTAGTAAATTACTCCATCCATCGTTCTTTTATTGTTCATATTTCTTATTATTGTCCCGCGCAATATTTCCCGTGAAATGTCTCAATGATGTACGCATACAGGAAACAAATGCGAGCAACTTATTTGCTTGTAAATCCCATATTTCCTTATGACGCTTGAAATGTTCAAAATGAAAAATGTTTTGATCGTGGCCATACCAGAATAGCCCTATCCTGCAAATAAATTACCTTTACAAGACATCCATGTTCCATAGTCTGGATAGAAAAAAACATATCTAAATGATTATGTGTCAGCTTTCTCAAACACTGCTGTGACATTGGCTTTGTTTTGTATCTTTCAATCACAACTGTGAAATTTGTATTACATTAGATTAAAATTTCCCAAATGAACTGTCGTCCTGAAGGGTCAGCATGTTGTCCTTGTAAGTGTTTGAATAGATGGATTGTCATGTCAAAGATCTATGATATCACAATACGGTGTGGCAACTATCTCCTACAAATAAGTCTCATCATAATATAACTGAAATAGATGTGAAAGTAATGTAAAACCCTATAAATTCAAACTGAAAGAATACATTAAATCGAGTTTCTCGTAAAATACTTGTAGCAATGAACTGAATTAAAATTAACACATTGAGTGTTCTGTGTTCATTTCAAGCTGTCATGTTAAACATGTAAACCCCACTGTTAACCTGTATATATTTCTTTTTAACGTTGGCATGATTATAATACAAATATTGATATGTTACTTCAAGATAACCAATGCAAGATATATGCTAATGGATATTTTTTTTTCTTTTATTTAAATGTATTAAGCACTGATTATTTAATGGTGATTTGATGGTTTATATTGTGATTCATCATAATATTTACCACAAATAGATATAAACTTAATCAACTTATACAGTTCAATACACATACAAATATCTATCCATTTGATTATTTATGTTATTGAACACTATTTTGTGTATATTGACACAATTAGCGGTGGTTTATTGAGCAGAGTGGCGCAGGCATTGTGGTCAAACATGAGATAGATGGCTTGTCAGAAACGCATACCATAAATCTAGCATAATTAGCATGTAGCAGTTGGCAGCTCCATCTAATAGGCAGAGAACCTGGGCGATAAATCAGTGTCCAACCATTATGCAGGTGACGGTAGAACTCTTGTTAATGTGACGCCATCAATACCGTGAAAGGCAGTGTGGTCTTCCATGGCATTCCCTTGGACACCACAAGCGTTTCGGCGCGCCTTCTTAGATCACCCCCAGAATAAAAGATTAGGGGGCTAAGCCTACACCTTGAGAGATTTGCCGATAATTGGTAGATATGTGACAGTGAGCACTTGCTTAATGATTAATGATTGCTAATCTGACCTGGAAGCAGCGTGCAATTGTTCGCCAGTATTTATACTTGGGTGCTGGTCACCGAGTACCCTTCTCTAGATTCTCTTACTGCTTTCTTCCTCAATATTGTATTCTTATTCAAAAACAAATAAATCAAGCAATAATCTTATTCTCAGTGCAAAACTAACCAAGAAACAATTATCTATTCTTTCTTATTTAAAATATAAACAATTACATTTCTGAAAACTGATTTAATGATTTATGAATGTTAGAAATATTAACCGACGGCTACATTCTTGGTGAGAGCCACGTGACAATTTATGCTACTCCTGAGTGTGTCAGGGTTTTTTG
Source organism: Amphiduros pacificus (assembly GCA_949316495.1). Lineage (NCBI taxonomy): Eukaryota > Metazoa > Annelida > Polychaeta > Phyllodocida > Hesionidae > Amphiduros > Amphiduros pacificus. The sequence goes on along the minus strand of OX439004.1, from coordinate 17,669,264 downwards.
GCGGTGCTCTGTGATCACTATCTGATCTGCTCTGAAATGAAAACCAGATCAAGTGTGGATCCAGTGCAAATAGTTAGAGGCTTACTACATCCATTTGCTCTAAATCACTGGAAATTGGAAAGATCACGATGGCCGCGCAGCTTGAGAATATCTCTGTCGTGCCCTCCCCGTGGACATCACGAGTTGAATAATCTCGAGCGGCTGATCAAACTTTGTCATCTATTTTACAGTCTGTTTGACCTTTTGACAAGGTCATGTATTTCCATTTATTTGGCAGACTCAATTAACTATTATTTTGTTTATTTCAATTTGAATGAGGGAACTGTATCGGTACGTACAATAGACACGTTGCGTGGGCAACATTAAAAATAGACAAAAACTGTAAAAAATCAAATGAAAGAAAAAAAAGCATCTGAACCTGGAGAGCATTGAAGACAGGAGCCAGCTGAATCTGATGGCGTGCAAATGTAGATATGTTCTGTGCGAACCTGAATCAACTTTGCATTATTTCTGGGAATTTCAAAGAGTCTTTATATTGCTTGTTTTAGGCTTTGTTCTGGATGACCTGTGAGATGTGTGAGATTCAATATCTGGTGGATCCCTGACAAAGTCCATACTCTTAGGTATTAGCTTCGTATTGACAATGCTGACTATCTCTGCAGTGCACCCAGTTGCCATTGTTTAACATGGCCCGCATCATACCATCACTTTCCCAAAATAAATATAATATGCCAATTACGTTTACTCGCGACACAAAAAGCCAATTCATTTTTCACGGTCGATGTAATAAAGTTGAATCTATATCGTTTGTAATGGCATTGAAATAGAATTACCAGCGAATATATTTCGGGTATCCATTATTATCTTTTTATTGGTGCGGAAATGTGTCCACTGGTTTGCAATTATTCAATTTCCATATACCATCATGAACTTAACATATTGTAATACAAAACTTCATAAAAAAAGCGATTCCCCATCGGTTTTGGTCCTGAGTTAATTCAGAAACCCTACCCTGGTGTTTTGGCATGACTCATCTAGTGTCAGGTTTGGTGTGTCGATTGGGACCTCGGTCCTGATGCTTTGTCGTCTGCTTATTTCCCGCCATTGATTGCCTTGCCGCCGAAATAGCTTCATGGAAAACATGGATAAAATTTATGGTTTTAATTTCAACTGCAAAATTAATGTTTTCTCTAAAAATTCTAAGAATGTTTGATGGAGAGACGATGAAAAGTAACAATTTTTCAAATCATCTGGGATGAATAATTGAGCATCAGAATTGTGTCCTACATTAAAGAAATAGTAATATTAAAATCCCAATGGCTGCAAAACAGCTAATCTTATTTCTTGGCAGGTTTTGGGGTCCTAGTTATACAACGTGGTCCACATGGAGATAGTCTTGGTTCTGATCTTTGTTCAGTTTTATTGAATCTGAGACCTTTGCCTGCAATTCACCTCCATCAGGCCTCACTACCGATGAATCAATGCTCAACTGAAAATGGTGAACATCAACCCATATTGGAGACCATTGGTGGAGACGGTACGCCTGCAGAAGGCGCGCCGTTTGCCGCCCCTCTTGGGCAATCATTTTCCAAATATCTGGTGTTGGAAAAAGACAAACCAATACTGCTATAAAGGGCATTGAGATTGCCGTAGTAGTTTCCGGAACTACTTTCCGGAAGCACATGGAGTAATGGCCTCATAACAGCTTCCGTCCCCTCATGCCCCAATTAACCTCCACAGGAGAGCCCGGTAGTGACAGGACTGGCCTCGTGCGCAGATGACAGTCCACCTTGTCAGCATTTAAAACAGCTTACATTACACAGGCCTCAGTCTTCTGTCATGTTCAATCGTCTCTGTCATAAGGCTGACATTTTCGCTCGCGTTTGTTTTGCCTTTAGGGCTAGATGTTCGAGGTTTCAAGATGGTTAAGCTGTAAGTCAATGGAGCCTACCCCGATTATCGGTCCATGGCGGCCATGTTTAGGCTCAATAATTCTGATTACACCGTCAGATGTCGCTTTTGTTTGAGAAGTGATATGTGAGTGCGTAGTAGAGTAAGAAGATTTAGCCTTGGGTTTTTTTTCGCTTGGGATTTTGGAAACTTACGCGAGCTTGATTTTTTTAAATCAACACTTGTTAAACCTACTGAATATTCCCATAGACAGGACAACGAATTTACTCCCATTATGTATATAATTAAATCAAATTCACAAAAATGAATACAAATTACTAGTCATAAATATAAAGTTTGAGATCAAATTCCTGATTTATCATTATTGTGAATGATTTGATTATCAAAGAAATGTTTTAATATTGACAGAGATGGAGTCTCGAATATAAATACTGGAATTTTTATATTTATTAATATTTGACTGAAGTGACAGAGCTTTCCATGTCAATAGTTAGATTTGAGCAAATCAATTGGGTCTCTGAATATCATGTAAGAGGTCGATGCATGTATAAGAATACAACCTGCAAGTGCAGGACGACGGCAATCCAAGCGATCATATACCATCTATGTTTTATCTTCATGAGGAATATACCAAATTCCAGGATATTCTATCAACCAACAAGCATGTGCACAATGTCCCTCAATGTTGTCTGCTGCATGACGAAATTACATCATGCTTGTACAACGGAAAGAATACAGAGAGACTCACGACGCGCATTCACAGCTTGCTGGAGATCCATCATGTAAATGCCTCACAATATCATCTGATATATATAATAAGGTTACATAGACATCTGCTGGAGATCCATCATGTGAATGCCTCACAATATCGTCTGATATATATAATAAGGTTACACAGACATCTGCTGGAGATCCATCATGTGAATGCCTCACAATATCGTCTGATATATATAATAAGGTTACAGAGACATCTGCTGGAGATCCATCATGTGAATGCCTCACAATATCGTCTGATATATATAATAAGGTTACACAGACATATCAGAGGTAAGTAAAAACAATAAGTTATAACAATAATGGAGTGTAGTTTTGTGGATATCAGATATAGGTTATAACAATAATGGAGTGTAGGTTTGTGGGGGGGATGTGTGAGGTATGGGAGGTAAGTTGTAACAATAATGGAGTGTAGTTTTGTGTGGAGATGTGTGGGATATGAGAAGTAAATTATAACAATAATGGAGTGTAGGTTTGTGGGGGATGTGTGGGTTATGGAAGGTAAGCTATAACAAAAATGGAGTGTAGTTTTGTGTGGAGATATGTGGGGTATGAGAGGTAAGATATAACAATAATGGAGTGTAGTTTTGTGTGGAGATGTGTGGGGTATGAGAGGTAAGTTATAACAATAATGGAGTGTAGTTTTGTGTGGAGATGTGTGGGGTATGAGAGGTAAGTTGTAACAATAATGGAGTGTAGTTTTGTGTGGAGATGTGTGGGGTATGAGAGGTAAGTTGTAACAATAATGGAGTGTAGTTTTGTGTGGAGATGTGTGGGGTATGAGAGGTAAGTTGTAACAATAATGGAGTGTAGTTTTGTGTGGAGATGTGTGGGATATGAGAAGTAAATTATAACAATAATGGAGTGTAGGTTTGTGGGGAGATGTGTGGGTTATGGGAGGTAAGTTGTAACAATAATGGAGTGTAGTTTTGTGTGGAGATGTGTGGGGTATGAGAGGTAAGTTGTAACAATAATGGAGTGTAGTTTTGTGTGGAGATGTGTGGGGTATGAGAGGTAAGTTATAACAATAATGGAGTGTAGTTTTGTGTGGAGATGTGTGGGGTATGAGAGGTAAGTTGTAACAATAATGGAGTGTAGTTTTATGTGGAGATGTGTGGTATATGAGAAGTAAATTATAACAATAATGGAGTGTAGGTTTGTGGGGAGATGTGTGGGGTATGAGAGGTAAGTTATAACAATAATGGAGTGTAGTTTTGTGTGGAGATGTGTGGGGTATGAGAGGTAAGTTATAACAATAATGGAGTGTAGTTTTATGGGGGATGTGTGGCTTGGCATGCTGGCGGTCATTGTATGGCGGTATGGCTGGGGCCTGATAAGACTTATCACCCCGCAGACCGCTGCTGGACAGTCTTCTGCAGATCCCAGACCCTCCATACACGCAAACAGCTCACCATATAATACACTATATTCATTCCTCAAATCATCAAACAAACTCTCACACATTAATACTTGCCAAACACCACAAGCCCTTCACATATTTACCTGGAGATGTCATACCGTGTCAAAAACATCGATAGATATAAGTAAACAATCACCTGCAGGGATCATAAATAAGGAGGTATTATCAAAAGGAGTTGGAAAACAAAGATGATTTGTAAAATGAAAGAATATACAAAACACAACATCATCTGAACCTTAACCCCAAAATTCAATTCGTCTACCCAAATGATGCAAAGATGCTAAGTGGACATTTGGCATGGCTCGTGTGATTTGTAGAGGGTTTGTTACAGGTAAATGAATGCCGGGACATTACAAACAAACAAGCATTACATTACCTTTATTTCCCCAGTTAGAAGGACAATACCCTGCTCTGTGGCCGGCATCATCATGGAATATAGCATGCAAATGCGGCATTCTTCTATGTGAGTATACTTTGTGTAAGACACAATAAGAATGCATTAGACAGGCGTTTTGTGTGTGAAGATGTGCTGGGTATATTCATGGATCAACTCACAGTCACCAACAATACACTGTCTTCTCGCATGCACATGAGAAATCATATATTGCATTTTATATGTAAATAATGCATGCATACATTCAGAAGAGCTCGTATGTTTAAAATGTTGTTGCAGTCAGTACTAACAACTCTTTGATTGATTTTTATTACAGATATGGACCGATAATTATTGCGATACAAATCTAAACCTAAGGAAATAAGATCTTGAAAATTGCTCTCTATTAGCTCTGTATATAATCTTAATCTGTCACTCTCTATGGTATAATATTAGTAACAAAAGGGGGACAGGTTTGGAAGACGAATACTATAGAAAAGACACTATAGACACACAAGCAACTGATACCACCGACTACGGCAGTGCCACCTGCCGCCACTCACGTATTAAACGTTATCTAATCGTGGTAAGCTTCTGATACATGTGATCAGCGCTCTCATGTGTCACCAATTATAAGTTGGCCTTTGCATGATGAGAAAAACACAAAGTAGTATTGTTCTGTGTAGCAGCACACAGCTATAGCATAGCTTAATAGTGCGTTTATACTCACTTCAAAGTGAGCAATACTTGATTATTATGAAAACTACGAGCAAGTCAGGCACTAATGAGAAGACGATGGTACATAAGGAAAGAGTCTTATCTATCTATCATAAAAAATATACTAAGCTATCTGCAAGGTAATATAAGCGTACTGTTCAGATGCATATTTTACTCCACATTTACAGGGTGCCAAGTATGTAACATATATAGAACACGAATCAACCATATTTTTTCTAAAACCGAAGAGATCATTGATTTGCCTTCTCATGTTCAATATATACACCTATTACAATTCACAGTAAAATAGATCCTCAGCCTCAGAAAATAGATCCCCAATCTTAGAATAGTCATGCTTTAATCCTGTCTATTAATATAATGAAATGAAATGAAGATGAACGCTACTTGGCATATAATGTCGAATACAAAACACAGAAACAAAACGATGAACAAATGACAAAAAACAGCTATTAAACAAACAAGCTTAACATAGTTTTTTAAATGATAATAATTCGAAGTTTTTATTGATTACACATCTTTTCGTTGAATGACAAGTTCAAAGAACAGAATTGAGTGTGTAATTGATGAGTCTCTGTCCTCAGCCGACAGGTGGCTGCGTCTGTGGATCGTCAAGGCGGGAAACTTCTGCTCCGCTACTGTTTGGCCAGACGACATTTTGCACCAAACTCCACATGATATGAATCACAGGTATTCAAAATTGTTAAACCGAATATATGAGTCAAACATGCACACCATGAGTCAAAGTGTAAAATTAATGAATTGAAATCGTGTCATGTAAGGTTTCCTCTAGGTTGTGCCATTTAACAGTTTCTGGAACACATCATGGGAGGATCAGATTGAGCCATTCGCACTTCCTGCTTCCCGTCCTTTGGCAATTCAGACTTGATCACGTGCCCTGGAGAATAACGTGATCAGAAATATCTACCACAAATCAACCGGGTCAGAAGAATGATGGGAAGACATAAATAAGAGGTCCCCTGATATCATGTCATATGCTTTCCTTGATGCAAAAGGACACTTTGTTCAGAGGGAGCAGTCCTTATATCTCCTGGGAAACCTCTAAATTCATTGTTTCAAATGTGATTAATTTTAGTCTGAACATCTTTGTTTTCATTAACAAGGCACGTGACATTAATAAGGAAAATTTCTGTATTTCATTCACATGTATCATATAATAAGCCAATACCATTATTTTCATATGATTGAAATGCATTTTAAGTAGGTCATGCTTGTCCTCTTCAAAAAAGCTTGATCGGTTTTCCCCTTAATTAATTAAATATAAAAGTCCATTCTCTAATAAGAGTGAGTTGTATCCTATTACCCTCAGAATAAAAAAACAAACAATTATGGACGGACCCTCCACAGTCTTTTTGCAGATGGAAATCACAAATTGCGATTAGCTCTACAACCCTAAGAACGACTTATCGTGGCCTTAATTGGACGTATGTGTAATTTGGTTTTACTCAGTATATAACAGCAATTGGTTGTGAAGACCAACGATAATGATGAACAAAACTATTGTATATCATCGAACATGTTTTTATATAATATTGAATGTTCACGTGTGTGTCTGAGTTGTACTAACTATTCAATTACCTCATTTAGCAGCAATTTTACAGTCAGGTCACAAAGAGTTGCAACTGTTGTCTAAGTAAATGTCAATTTCTTCTCGGTGTGTCGCTTGGTAAGACCCAAGAATAATGCTGATGATGATCATGATGATGATCATAGCGACATTTTAGACAGTGAATTAGTGCTAACATGGCTCAGAATATTCAAAACGATAATAGTACTGAATACTTTAAGTTGTATGATGTCTAATATGCTGTTAGATTCGAGTATAATCACTGTGATACTCACTTGGGTACATTCATTGCAATATGTCTTCACTGCGATGTCTTCATTGCGATGTATCTTCACTACAATATATCTTCACTGCGATATTTCTTCGCTGCATTATGTCTTCACTGCGATTTGCCTTCATGGATGTCTGGTGGTTTTTCCTAGTGACAATCGTAATGCTTGTCCTGCTAGCGCGATAGTATCAATGGAAATCTACAAATTTCGCTACTTTTCCTAACCGGGAGGGCCAATAACCAAATTAATCACCTTTTCCATATTCCCCTACCGTGTTCGAAACCTGTTATAATCATATCTCATCCTAATTGTCTTACGGTCAGCTCTCCGAATTTACCGTCATTTGCTGGTAAGTTTAAACATCACTCCTTACACTCGTGAGGGTTGAAGCATTACTCGCTCAGGGAACATGAAGAAAATTAGCACAAGATTTAGCAGAAACGTTTAAGTTTAACAACAAAATACTTATATTGATAAGATGAAATGGAGATGCTCTGATTGCAAAGATATAACCATTAAGTTTCTTTAACGGTACAGGGGTAAGTAAGTGGACATTAGTTGCCAATTCTTGAATGATCAACATCTCTCATTCTTTTCAGTGGGCGTTCATGACAAAAAGTCAACTTGTGACCACATGAGTTGGCATTAGGAACTTTATTTTGCTCACATAGAGGACATCTCTGCGCCATTTCCCGACCACGTGACAGGGGTTTCCCATTGACTATGTGATCATACTATAAATGTTGCTCTGGGACTTGGCTTCGTACTGCAACAATACTATGCTAATCTCGGTAAAGGAGATTACCTTTATGACTTTAGCTTATCAAATTCACTTGCGTCGATATTCTAGTAAAATTATACGAATTCCCTGGATGCTTTACAATATGCAGCCGGTAATTTCAACTACATACAAGAAAAAGCAAGTTAAATCTGCTGTCTCTTAGGCTGTGGAGTGGCCATTGTTTTCATCTTCAAGTATGATATTAGAGTTGGAACACGGCCAGTGTGGTTGGGTTTCCACTTTGGATTATGGGATTAATGGGTCTGCTAAGTAAGTAAAGGTAGTATGGCGGTGTTGTGTATCCTCCTCCGTCCCATCACATCAGCATCAACCCACTCATCCTCTCCCCTTCCCACATAACTCTCTCCCCAAATAGGGTCGCTTTGTTTAAAATGTATGTGGTAAACATTTTAAAGAGACTTTTTCCTATTCCTCTGAAAACCTCTTATCTTTCCTAAAAGACATTCAAAGGCTAGAAATGCACGATCAAAAGCGCAGTGAAGCAGGTAACAGGTGGGACACGCTGTTAAAAGCTTACCTCAAAGTGACCCTTGGTCGGTAAAATGGAAAAAATGCATGTCTTCATGCGTTAGGTTCTACTTATATTAGATTTTTAGGCTTTGTTTTAAGTTTTAAAATTTTGAAAACTCAAAACGAGTAAACAAAGATTCAAAATGAAACAAAAAGAAAAAAGAGTGGTTTAGACGTGATGAGAGCTCCATGATAGAGGTTAATATCCATCATGTCACGTGTGTAGCTTTGTTTTTCTTGAGGTTTTCACTGTGCAGGCGGCGTCCTATCACGGGTGGCATGTTGAATGCGCTGTTGCATGATGGTAGCACATAGCACAGGACAACTCCGTTATATCGCGTTCGTCTCAGTTCATCGATGCTAACCAAGGCTTAATTGGATATTTCCACACTTCTCATCAGCAAGAAGCCCCTAATCGAAAATATCCATGAATTTTTAAAACAATCGATTTGAGGTATTTAACAGTGCGGTACCATCTCGGCCTTCGTGATACCGCTTGGCACGCACTGGATGTAAACCAGTGCACATTTTGAAGAGGCTCATTCAAACCTCTTAAAACCGCCTTTTGCTCCATTAAACCTGCCACTATGGGAGATTTAGATCACAGTCTTTGCCTCTTACCTTTATCCCGTAGCTTTATCAAATGCAAAATAATAGAATATCTGGAGAAAAATTATACGTTGCTGATAGATTTTTTCTTTGTTGCCTTTTAACATTTTGAGAAAGACCCTTTTATATGGATCACTCCTTTTAATATCATATTTGTTAATAATAAAATATGTCTGTGCTTGAAGGATTTCGAAAACAGAAAATGATTTCTAGTGGGCATTTTGATTGTTAATAATTATGATTTTTCGATACTTGGCTGATTAGAGCACCAAATGTAAGCTCCATCTTGAATTACACACTTGAAAATCTGGAAACCAAGGGTACATTTGGGTACACAAATTAACCCAATTTAAGATAGGGATTGAATAGGTACCAGATGTGCTCTTTCATAAATCATTCTTGAAATGATAATGGAGTTGGGATTGAATTTGAAGATGTATCATTAAAGCATCCATGACATCACGGAGGTCACAGGCAACTTGACAGAGATTTAGGATATTTTAGGGGAAATGTGGTCATGAAACTGTGATACAAACAAGTTATCTACCAGAAATCAACCAAAATACACAAAACGCCTTGATTATTGTGTTTTGCCTCGTGTTATGCTCGTACTAATGTGGCCTCTATTGTGGTCTGTTAGGATATCAACGTGCCTTATGCCTCAGTCACATTTGCACCGGGCGCAACAATCGGCCGACTTCCCAGTCTGCCGGGCGCCGGGGAGTTTATCAGCAACAATCTGAGAGATGCCGTAGCTGTTGTCACATTATTAAATGGCACCGCACGGCACATGCAAGATTGAATGGCGCAGACGTCTGTAGGATATCCTAAAGACGTCTAGATGATTTGATAGACCTCTGAATGACATCCTAAAGACGTATATATGATATCGTACGGAGCCTGTTGGATCATCTGACGATGGCCCGTGAACACATGAAATAAAAAAAATCCTATTTTCACCCCACGATGCCACCAGCAGCGCTAAGATAATCTGCCGATGTGCCTGTGGGACACTGCCGGGACCCTGCCGTGTACTTTAAGATGATATTTGCTAATAAGACATCGGGGAAATGCCGGCAACTTTTATGTTGCAGCTAAAAGTTCCTGATGACCCGCCCGACTTCTTAAGGATGCCCAATTGTGGCAGATGATCTCCCGGTGCCCGCACGGCAATCTGAACTGCCTGCCGATTTTGTAAAAAATACTCATCGGCCGGGTATCTTTACTGAAATTGGCACAAATGTGATTGAGGCATTACTGTTAGCACACCGTTACAGAATAGGTGTCGCTACTATATTACCAGCTTTGTTGACAAAGTGTTTAATCGATCATCTGAATCGCAGAAGATTCGTCTGCTTTCAATTTGATTCTTTGTCATAGATATGTAGTATTTATTACTTTACTGAAAATGTGAATGTGATTGCTATTGATTTATATTTGATGATTTAAATAATATTACCTAGTATGTCTGCAAAACTAAAATTGTTACTTTGCAACAAATAATTGCCCGAGCCAAAACAGTTTTATATTATCATATATTTATATATGATATAAATAAATGATAATGTTAAACTCGACTACATACACAATGTGTTAACTAAATATAATATGTAAACAAAACCAATATTTAACAATATAATGAATGCTCCAAATCCAGGGATGATTCAGTTGTCAACATAGGTAATGGCCACGGGCCGTGGCGCAGTTGGTTAGAGTGCCAGCTTATTAGCACCAGTTCCTCTGCAGTGATCCAAAGGTGGTGGGTTCGATCCCCGGCCGTGCCGAGATTGAACTCACGAAACATTTTCCCATATGAGCTGAGGCCCGTGCCAAAGGAATAACCCGTTGTCCTCGTAAATCTGTGACCGGGTGGGTTACCATGTCAAGGACTGCATTTTCAAAAATGTCTGGAGTTATTCTGGCAAAAAAGGATGTTTGAAATTTTCACTTGGGGATTCGCTCATGTGGTGGAGGAAAATAGAGGGTTTATGAAAATGGCATAATGGTCACTACCCCATCGATCAATCTTTTCCTCTCCGGAATAGTTCAAAAATAACTTCTTGATACACATGGACCGATCTTTTGATGTCCAATAGCCTGTAACAGGACATAAATATCTTGGAGAATTGTCGTTTCAAAGGCATAAACTATTGTTAATTAAAGACAAAAACAATAGTTGTGAGAATTAAAGTCAATAACTAAAATCTATATACATGGTATACTCTATCTATGAAAACTCCACTCTTTTGGATCTAATTTACATCCTTTCAAGATGCAATTAGCAGTATTCTCCTTTTAACACTCAATTATCATTAAAAAAAGTTATAAAAATGTTTTACCTTTACAATTCTTCACATAAGATTGGCCTCTCCCAATGCTTTAACCTTCACAATGCTTCTCATAAGATTGACCACACCCAATGCTTTAATCTTCACAATGCTTCTCATAAGATTGACCTCACCCAATGCTTTTACCTTCGCAATGCTTCTCATAAGACCGACCTCTCCCAATGCTTTAATCTTCACAATGCTTCTCATAAGATTGACCTCACCCAATGCTTTTACCTTCGCAATGATTCTCATAAGATTGATCTCACCCAATGCTTTAACCTTCTCAATGCTTCTCATAAGATCAACCTCTCCCAATGCTTTAACCTTCACAATGCTTCCCATAAGATCAACCTCTCCCAATGCGTTTACCTTCGCAATGATTCTCATAAGATTGACCTCTCCCAATGCATTTACCTTCACAATGATTCTCATAAGATTGGCCTCTCCCAATGCTTTAACCTTCACAATGCTTCTCATAAGAGTGGCCTCTCCCAATGCTTTCACCTTCACAATGCTTCTCATAAGATTGGCCTCTCCCAATGCGTTTACCTTCGCAATGATTCTCATAAGATTGACCTCTCCCAATGCCTTAACCTTCGCAGTGCTTCTCATAAGATTGGCCTCACCCCATGATTTCACCTTCGCAATACTTTTCATATTATTGGCCTTTCCAAATGATATTGCCATCGTAATGATTTTCATGGTTTATCACCAATATGTGTAACACAACACCAAAACATGCCTGTTTTCACATTTTATGGATATTAGCATATCAAATGAATATTCCAAATATGTGAGTCATTGCTCTTGGTAAACCTGAGGTGATCTTTGAAATCCGTTGCTTACTTCTTTAACAGGAAATATTGCATTTTTACTTGGAGACGTTTTATGATATTTTTATTGATTCTTTTCCCAGTCACGACAGATTAGAAGTGACTTTTCTTCTGAGGGATCGCCCAAGTGCTCGGTACTCCCTGATCTTTCCTGCTTGTTGTATGTACCTTTATCAATCTCGTATAAGGTCCTATCAAAAGGAGTGTAATACTGGCATTTCAAGACTCACACAACTCGAGTATAATAACATAATATTCCTTTGAGATAAGATTCAAAGGAACATATAATAGTCAGTAGGGTATTAGGGACTAGCTCTAATAAAAATAATTCTCAATAAAGTATCATGATTCCCAATGATAACTGACCAGCTGAATAGTGTATAAGGGATTAGCTGCATTAACGTATCAGGGACCAACTGCACTAAAATACCAGGGACAAGCTGCACTAAAGTACCAGGAACCAACTTACAAGGGACTAGCTGCACTAAGGTACCAGGGACCAACTGCACTTTAGTACCAGAGAACAGCTGCACTAAAGTACCAATGAACAGCTTCACTAATATACCAAGGGCCAGCTGCACTAAAGTACCAGGGACCAGCCGCACTAAAGTACCAGAGGCCAGCTGCATTAAAGTACCAGGGACTAGCTGCACTAAATTACCAGGAATACCTGCGCTAAAGTACTAGAGAACAGCTGCACTAAACTACAAGGGACCAGCTGCACTCATGTACCAGGGACTAGCTGTACTGGAGTACCAAGGCACTCTACCATCAACTAGGTTAAATATATTAGCATAATAAATCAGCATAACACCAAGGGATATGTTCTTAATAACACCTAGGGATATGTTCTTAATAACACCTAGGGATATGTTCTTAATCACGTACTACGACCAGAACTTGGCTTTAATCATATCATTTATATAGTATATTAAAATTATTCTAAAAAGAGGATTAACATTCTTGGCAGCATGTATAAATAACTGCAACACCAACTATTATAGGAAATGTTTATGTTTCAATGGAGCATAACAATGAGAGAAAAGTGACGCCCTAACTGCTCATATCTAAATACATTACAGGAACGACCTGAGTACACTCAAGCAACAATGAAGTAAATGTAGCATTCTCACAACCTCTCATCACATTAAATCATGCACAAGCGTACATTTTGAAGAGATTTTTCAAAGAATCAAATTATACCATGACCCTTTTACATCAGCCAAACATATCAGATATTATGAAAGGTCATTCTCTCTGAAAGGTCTATCACTATGAAGAGTTTGTCTCTATGAAGGGTTTGTCTCTATGAAGGGTTTGTCTCTATGAAGGGTTTTTTTCTATGAAGGGTTTGTCTCTATGAAGGGTTTGTCTCTATGACGGGTCTGTCTCTATGAAGGGTCTGTTTTATGAAGGGTCTGTCTCTATGAAGGGTCTGTTTTATGAAGGGTTTGTCTCTATGAAGGGTCTGTTTTATGAAGGGTCTGTTTTATGAAGGGTTTGCCTCTTTTGATGAACATGATGAGTTTAGGCGGAAATGATGGAATGCCACTTACAATTTTTTGGATGATGATATTGTGTGAACTTTGAGTCACTGATTCCTTCCCATCATAAGCTTATTATCGTCCATAATTCTGCAAGATTCGGATACCCATATACAAAACACTTTGATGTGGGAAGAAAATAGGCTTAATGTAAAATATGTAGTCATTATGGCAAATTATGCCACTAATGAAGATAGCGTCGTAGGACACATTAATGCTTGTATGCGAACAATGACCCAATCATCGGTGATTACATTATCATGTGTCTTTGTATTCCATGATCAAGCAACAGTGTTATTGTATTTCAAAATCACGCAACGGTGTCAAATTATTCCATAATCATGCAACCCACAACCATGTCATTGTTATCCATTCTCTCGTTCCATCTTCTCACTCCATCTCCACACCACATCTTCACACTCCATCCTCAAACTCCATTCTCGCACTCCATCCTCACACTCCATCTTCACACTCCATGCTCACACTCCATCTTCACATGCTCACACTCCATGCTCACACTCCATGCTCACACTCCATGCTCACACTCCATCTTCGCACTCCATCTTCACACTTCATCTTCACACTCTGTCTTCACACTCCATTCTCGCACTCCATCCTCACACCCCATCCTCACACCCCATCCTCACCCTCCATCCTCACACTCCATCCTCACACTCCATCCTCACACTCCATCTTCACACTATATCCTCACACTCAATCCTCACACCCACATCCCCACACTCCATCCCCACACTCCATCCCCACACTCCATCCCCACACTCCATCCCCACACTCCATCCCCACACTCCATCTTCCAACTCCATCTTCGAACTCCATCTTCCCATAGATACAGATAGTATCCCACCATACTAAATCCAACAGGGGCCGGAGCTAAAAAGGGCAATAACAATATTTGGCTGGTCAAAATAAAAGATAAAACACTGACCTAAACAGATGCATCTCTTATAGTACAGTATGACAGCTGATCCCAATCTCAGCCAAATAGCTTAAAACCTTCTCATAGACCTGCATATTGCGATATTACATTTTGAAATCAATTTCTTTTTTTTTCCAAAATACAAGTGAGTGTGATAGTTCTTCCAAAATAAAAAATAAAAAAAAGAATAGAAATAAAATCATCAATGTGTAAAATATCTTATTCCATTTATAAATTATACCATTAAGATAAGTTATCTCTGTCTATGTCCCTTTCTAATATTAATCAATAATATACAACGTATTTCCTGCTTACAACAAAATATTATTAGAATTTATAATATTGATATTCCTATTAATAAAGGATTCTACATTTTGTAGATGTTTTGAATGCAACTATCAATAGAATTCTTACTGTAATGTCGTTGACCTGTAGAATAGTCAAGGCATGATTTACCCACAAGAGAACATGTCACACTGGCAGAAGGATTAATAGGCTTGGGGGATTAAAATATCAAATAGGGTGGAGTCGCAAGTGCATGTGCAGGTATTTTAATGGCGGCGTAATCATTTGCAATATTGGTCGCCAAGCTGTGAATTCAAAGCACTAAACAATTGGTCACTGAAAGATTGTTGAGAAGACCCTCAAAATCTCTTAAGAACCAAACGTCAATTTGTTACAAGGATGAAGTATTCTTCAGTTAAATTTGGACTTTCAAAATTTATCAATGGAAATCAAATTAGATAATTCCAAATGTCTATTGAAATGGACTAAAAATATGACAATCTGTCAAGTAGGGAATAAAATTATTTTCAGTCCTGTTTTTCTGGACAATGTATACTTATTCGATATGAAAGGGCAGGAGACGTACTTCACATACAAGAAATAAGAGGGAAGGGTAGCCCGGAGAGATACTCAATAGATGATCATACCTGCCTCTTTACTCATACATAATTATGTCTTAATGTTGCGAAAATAATCATTTTCTAAACATCAAAGGTAATGACATATATTGTTTATTTTTTTTACAATTCATAAATTAAGTATTAAGGGATAAATGCTTCAAAATACTTTGTATTGCTTCTGGAGACATCTTTATTGTGGAAGATTACACAGACAGCAAGATCGCAGAGATGTTGTGCACCGTCCATTATAAACACACACGGAATATAAAGGACAAGGATATATAATACACGTCTATGTATCATGCCCTGCAGGAATCAGTGGTACTTTCTCTGAGTGTCTCACCTGTTGGCTTGGTGTCAATATATATTGATAAAGGAATCAGTATCATCAAAGAGTTTGCACCGCGATCATCATGTGGAATATATTGCAAGTCTATCAAATGATACTTCTGGCTCCTCTCAATAGAAATTTAAAAATACTTTACATTTCCACCATGTATGTAATAATCAAAATAAAGATTTATGTGTTTCAGTTATCCTCATGTTTCAAGGCATAAAAAGAGATGTGGATGCTAGGGCTCAGATACTTTATGACCTTTTATTTCCTTTAGATAAATCGGCCTCATTCACGATCTTACTTCAGCCACTGGAACATATTCCATAAAGTTCAGGGGAATCAACAGAATAGAGTTAAACCTGCTGAACTGTTAACCTGGTGACCTTTTTAGGCATCTCGGTGTGTTCATACAAGGAAAGTTTCCATCAATGAGACAATATATGGAGGTTAATCGTGCAGGTATATGTGTGGCTGATTTCAGATGTTACAGGTGTAGGACACAGCATGTCTGTAGTTTACTGTTTACTGATAAATGTCTCAATATTTTATTTCTCACCTAATGCCATGGTTCACTCAAACCTGAACTTTCTGAATCAAAGAACACATTGAATTTGCTTTTTCATCTGGACTACAGTACAGTATATTTGATATCTTGATATCATCAGTGAATGTCATATATGTATTGTCCTCATCATTACTGTTCATGTCTTGAGATTAGGATGCTGATAATCTCCGCTAACACTCTCCCATTTGAAATTCTTAGTCTCGTCCTAGATATAAGAGAATAATATTTTAAAAATAAAATGCTATGTCTGAACCAAATGGATTTGGATTTTATGAAAACGAATATTGCACGTCGATTCTTCCTATATGAGTACAGAAAACCGGGACTGCAGTAGATATGATTTTATTTATCTAATTGTCATTAAAGGAATCTCAGCAAACAGATGTTGCTTATAGTTAGTGTGGGCTGTGACACACGTGGCTGTCGTGAGCGGTATGCACGGGTCTGTCGGGAGCGGGGTCCGAGGGTCTGTCCTGAGCGGGGTCCGAGGGTCTGTCGTGAGTGGTATCCAAGGGTCTGTCGTGAGCGGTGTCCGAGGGTCTGTCGTGAGCTGGGTCCGAGGGTCTGTCGTGAGCGGTGTCCAAGGGTCTGTCGTGAGTGGGGTCCAAGGGTCTGTCGTGAGCGGTGTCCGAGGGTCTGTCGTGAGCTGGGTCCGAGGGTCTGTCGTGAGCGGGGTCCGAGGGTCTGTCGTGAGTGGGGTCCAAGGGTCTGTCGTGAGTGGTATCCAAGGGTCTGTCGTGAGCGGTGTCCAAGGGTCTGTCGTGAGTGGGGTCCAAGGGTCTGTCGTGAGCGGTGTCCGAGGGTCTGTCGTGAGCTGGGTCCGAGGGTCTGTCGTGAGCGGGGTCCGAGGGTCTGTCGTGAGTGGGGTCCATGGGTCTGTCGTGAGTGGTATCCAAGGGTCTGTCGTGAGCAGTGTCTGAGGGTCTGTCGTGAGCGGTGTCTGAGGGTCTGTCGTGAGCGGTGTCCGAGGGTCTGTCGTGAGCGGGGTCCGAGGGTCTGTCGTGAGTGGGGTCCAAGGGTCTGTCGTGAGCGGTGTCCGAGGGTCTGTCAGACAGCGAATATCTGTTTGCTACTCAGGAGTGCGCTTGAGAGGTTTTATGGGTGGACGCGAAGTAATATTCAATGTACGTGTAGAAAGTGTGTTGCCCTTTCAATACATATTTGTTGATGAGGATGTGCATTGCCTCAGCCGTGAGAAGAATATGGCAGCGTTTGGAGAAGCATGTCTTTCTTAACATTTTGCTCTTATGGCAGCCATTTTATTTGGCAATGATGTTCGGCCAACATCCCATTTATTTGACATAAATACTTGCCATCATGACGAGCATACACAATTCAGAGCACATTCAATTAACAGTAGAAATAATAGAATTCTGTCCTATAAAGCACCATTGGTGCTAACTTTCAAAAAAACATTTTCACCAGTCTTCCTGGTATTCATAATACAATTATTTTGGTTTTCATTAGAAACTTCATTTAAGTTTATGAAATATTCCTTCTGTTGAGTACACTATCGATCTTAGTGAGACTACAATAGGAATCTGACACTATTATAATTATTTATCATCAATGTTGAAACTAATATTCAATGGTATAGAATTGATTTCTGTTCTTTCCTGAAAAAAAGTATAATAGATCGAAGCGCTTTTAACATAGTGTTAGTATCTGACAGAATCAAAAACAGATTTTCTCAAAGTTTGGCATGTGATTAGATGACATGAGTTATTTACAATATTCTAAACTTTTGAGCGTCTAAGGTGTATAATGTAACCATGACAACTATCAGGATTTCAATTAGCTGTTTACAATCTTAGTTATGTATTCTGTAATAAGCGGAAGAAAAGGTTATATATCTGTTCGGTGCTCTTGGGTGAAGCAGTGGTCCAGAGGCCTTTATTCATATAGATTTTATACCGAGGGTATATTTAGGGGGCTGTGCAGTATAGTAGTGGTCCAGTCAAAATATGAAATGACCCAGAACAAATTAGAACAGAAACCATTTTGGTGTTATTTGTCTCAGAATGTAACCCAGGTGAACATATAAAAAGTCTACCAAAACCAACTTAGTGGAACACCACCTAATTTGCATAAATTCAAAATGGCCGCCTCTCACTGACGCTTCATCCTATTTTATGTATACATTCAGGGTTTTTTGTATGATTAAAGGTTCCCTGCACATTGAAATAACATCATGCCCTTGCTGTTGGTGTAAATCAGTTATTTTAGATTATTTTATGACAAGGAAATAAATAGCTTATGTAATGTTTATTGTAATGTATTTCATACGATGCCAGCATCATTCTGCTATGAAATACATTGTATATTCTGTACATTAGGTGACCTTTATGGTTCTCTGGTTCTCTGACAAAGAGGGACTTTGTCTTCAGACTACTACCTGGCACTTTCGAATCAAGAGATTTTGGGTCATCAGTTTCAAATTATTTTGAGTGATGCAATAAATCCTCTTTCCAGCCCCCCTCCCCCCACCTCAACTTCCTGTACTGTGAAGCTAATAGGTCATCAAGTATTTCGATCTTTAGTTAAACAAATACTTATATTATTTTCTTACAGTAGCTGGACTCCCCCATCCTACCACCACTAAATATTTGCTCTTCAAAAGTTTTGTGACATGGCTATACATAATATTCTGCAGATCAGTTAACAGATCATCAGCTTTGAACTTTATATGTGGTAACCTAAGTTTGAGATGAGGTGGGGGCTCAGCCACCCATGCATAATACACTCCCAGGGCAGTCTCCAAGCAGACCAATGATTAGTTTCAGTTGCAAAAATGGAGAATGTCTTCGGACTGCTACCTGAGACTGTCAAGTCTAAGTTTTTGGATCATCAGATTAATTTTGAGTGGTGCATTAAACTTTGACCGAAAAGAGGGGGCTGAGCCCCCAACCCCCCTATGATTTATCCAGCCTGTGATCAGTTGTCTTCGCCTTATGCTGCATGTTCATTTCGGCCAGATTCAGTGGTCCTCTTGCTTCAGACTATCATTAAAGGAACTGATGCAAATGTTAAAGTAGCATCAGTTGGCCAAGCATTGGTTAAAGCAGCTCATTCAAGTGTAGTAGTGGCTCCATTGCAGCTAGGGCTTGGTATCCAACTGCACCATCATTTTGCATCAAAATTCCTTAAAGCATTCATGAAATGACAGAAGTCACAGGCAATTTTTCCGAGGTTTGGGGTATGCTTAAATGACATGTTACAAACAAGCTATCTCACTAAAATCAACCAAAATACTCCAAACATGGTAATCGTATTTTGTTGAAAGTGCCAAGCACTGGCTGTACTCTTTGGACCAACAGGTGGTCACATGTATATGAGCATGTGACCTCTATTGTGGTTTGTCAGGGTTTTAGGCCTGTACTAATGTGCAAACAATAATGGACAAACAGGTCTTTGTGAGCCAAATCACTCCAGTGTCCAAATCTGAAGGCACTTTGTTCAGTATGTTTGACAATGCAGTTGTGGAAAACATGGGCTAGACTGTTCAACGGCATGTAGATAATGTAGAGGAGTCTGCAAAAATGGATGATGATGAAAATAATACTTGTTAACCTCGGTTCAGTATGGTAATGTATATTTGGTGTTGGTAGTAAATTCAGCTTTTACTTTGAAGCATTCAAAGCTGCTACTTCAATCCTAGGAAATTAATTAATCTAATCTAACAGAACAAAAGAAAAAAAACAGAAAAAATAACAAAACATATAACAGAAAAATAAGATAAATATCATACCAAAGACAATAAAATGTTACTTTCCAACTCACTTGGGCTTGAGATCGAGGTGTCATCCCATAGACATTTTAAAAATGGTACTTTCACATTCTTTAGTGATGGAAGGTGACTTTTGGATGAGACTAAAAACCAAGGTCTCATGTACCAGAGTGTCTATGCCAGGCAGCAAGTTTAAGATCCATCCCCACTTTTTGAGGAGAGCAGGGAATTGCCTCCCTGTGTGTAACTAATAGTTACCCACAGCTTGCAATGATGTGCAAAATCCAATTTTTAATGGGTCGTTAAACACAAACTTTTTAAAAATCCTAATTGTAAATAATTGTTCTCTATCATTTTTGATAACTTGTTTTTGTAGAATAATATGTGTTGTAGAGGATATCTCAGAAAAGGTGTAAAGCAGACAGGTATAATCGGAATACAAGCAAAGTGCTAATTTTCGACATATTTTTCTACTTTTATGTGTCATTTTTTAGAAGAAGAGTACAAAACATGGGTATTAGCTATTTGAAAGATTCCCAATGGATTTCTCATGTCCAAAAAACATAAAATAGACTCTAAGATTACTCAAATATGTCAAATAGGAGTCAAGCTATATAATGTTTAAGATTTGCCCTGTCATGTGTCGGCCATTTTGGATTTATGAATTATGAATTGTTCCACTACTTAGATTTTGGTAGACTTTTACTATGTTATTCTCTAGGCTCTTCTGAGACGTTTTCTATCAGTTTCATTTCTGTTCTAATTTGTTTCGGGTTAGGCCATTTGTTTTCATATATTGACTGGACTATATTATAGGGAAGGCATACAATAACATTGTTACAATTCAAGCTTACCATCTGTGATATATATTCATAATACATGACCTATTCTTATCATTTGGTTGCAGACAGCTCACGTTACTGTCACTCATATTGAAAAATAAAATGTCTATGATCATGGACAAGTTGGGCAATTCCATTCTTCATGATATACAACTTGCATGTACCATTTATGATGTCCTTGGTTTTACGTTTTGTCAATGCCTACATATTTGCTTTGGTCACTAGATGAGGACATACCTTGTCAAAAATGCAAAACAATAATAAAATCCAAGTGAAAATGGTTTCAATATGGTCATCAGGTTGGGAAAATAGATAGCTCTTCTGTAATGAGCTTGTGAACATTTTCTGAAAAGGCCTGCAACTTGCCTCATAATATTCACATAAATCCTTTTCTAGAGAAGACCTGAGCAGATATAAATTTCAGCCAAACAACTTTATAGCTATTAGACCTTTCATGTATGAAAAGAAATGTTTAAACAATCTGAGCCTGATGCAAAATAGGTATAATTAGTCCGCTTAAAATACATCTTGTCTACTAATAGCTACAAACTACGATCCAGTTAATGCCATAGTCACATTTGCGTCGATTTCAGCTAATATTCACGGCCGATAGGTATTTTTTACAAAATCGGCTGGCATTTCAGATTGCCATGAGGGAGATCATGAGCCACAATTGGGCATCTTTAAGACGTTGTACGGGTCATTGGGAACCTTTAGCAGCAACATAAAAGTTACTGGCGTTCCCACGATGTCTTATAATCAAATATCATCTTAAAATACACGGCAGGCTCCCGTGCGTGTGCCGCAGGCATATCTTAAGATTATCTTAGGGCTGCCGGTGGCATCGTACGGTGAAAATATGATTTTGTTTTATTTTATGTGTTCACAGGCCATCGTCAGATTATCCTAGGGGCTCCCTACGATATCATATAGACGTCTTTAGGATATATTACAGACGTCTGTCAAACGTGTCAGGCGTCTTTAGGATATCTGACAGACGTCTGTCAATGAGACAGACGTCTCCAGGATATTCCACAGACGGCTGTGTCATCTTACACGTGCCGTGCGGTGCGCTTTAATAATGTGAACACAACTGCGGCATATCTCAGATGGTCGCTGATAAACTCCCCGGCCCCCGGGACCCTGTGAGGTCGGCCAATGTTTACTTTCCAGTCGGCACCCGGTGCAAATGTGACTGAGGCATAAGACCAGTAGTTTCAGATGAGAAGATCCAATTTGACGAACAGACAGAATACACCACCAACCCCCCACCCCCACCCGCTTTCACTACATAATCTATGCTAAGCACAGCTAAAATCCATAGATAATTTCAATTTTGTTTTCATAAAAATTTAACCCTAAGAGAAACACCCATATTCACACACACACACACACACACACACACACACACACACACACACACACACATATTACGGCTCTATAATATGGTTATATATGTCTTTGTTCCCCTTCATTGGTTATACATATCTTTGTTCCCCTTCATTGGTTCCTTATGTCCTCGTTCCCCTTCATTGGTTATATATGTCTTAGTTCCCCTTCATTGTTTATACTTATCTTTGTTCCTCTTCATTGGTTATTTATGTCGTTGTTCCCCTTCATTGCTTATACATGTCTTCCTTCCCCTTCATTGTTTATACGTGTCTTTATTCCCTTTCATTGGTTATTTATGTCCTTGTTCCCCTTCATTGTTTAAAGTTCTTTGCTCTCCTTCGTCGTTAATACGTGTCTTTGTTCCCCGTCATTGTTTATACGTTTCTTTGTTCCCCTTCATTGTTTATATGTCTTTGTTCTTCTCCATTGTTTATACGTGTCCTTGTTCCCCTTCATTGTTTAAACGTCTTTGCTCTCTTTCATTGTTAATACGTGTCTTTGTTCCCCTTCATTGTTTATACGTTTCTTTGTTCCCCTTCATTGTTTATATGTGTCTTTGTTCCCCTTCATTGTTTATATGTGTCTTTGTTCCCCTTCATTGGTTATATATGTCCTTGTTCCCCTTCATTGTTTAAACGTCTTTGCTCTCCTTCATTGTTAATACGTGTCTTTGTTCCCCTTCATTGTTTATACGTTTCTTTGTTCCACTTCATTGTTTATATATGTCTTTGTTCTTCTTCATTGTTTAGACGTGTCTTTGTTCCCCTTCATTGGTTATATATGTCTTTTGCTCATACGTTATACGAACCCAATAAGATTGATAATTTCAGAACGTGAAGAAAATAATTCCTGCAATTAATTACTTGAATTTTATCAAGGAAGAAAATTCAATGTTTACATATCACTTACCCTTTCAATTCATTCAATTCTATGAGCTTTTCAACCCCTTTTTTTGTTTTGTTTTCTTTTCTTATTGTTGTGTTTGACCTATTTCAGATAGGAGTATCGGGTTGCTTTTTACTGTAACACTCTGTTATGCCTGAAACCTTTCTGTCATCTCTTATATCCTTCAAGGATGATATGTGTAGAGGCATTTGCATATGTGTGGTTTTACCTTTCCCCCTCAGGAAACGGGAGCATATGGTTATTTGAGTAAGCCACCAGAGGACTTTGCTAATTATGTCAGTAGAGTGTGTCGGTAGGTCCTCCTTCCCTTGCCCCCTGTGCTCTATTGGACCATGACTTTCCCTGGTGTGACGTGTGCTCATTACAAGGCCTATATCCCTGGCGGTGGATACCTTTTCCTGGCTGGGTCGTGATCTCGATTCATTATCCATCGAGTTTGATGACCTTGACAATATTGTAACGAGGTACTTTGCTTGTCGCGATGGTCCTACTTTCGGCTTTAACTGTCAAATTAGATATCCCTACGCGCCACTCAGCATCTCATTGGGGCAAATAACATTCAAGTAGTGCTGATTTGTGATCGTATCCGCGGTGTAAACTAGTTCTTGCCACGGCTGTTGACGCATGCGACGTGTTTTGGGCGTTTACAGTGTCACGCCTTTTCGCACTTTTCAAATCCCAGAGCAACAACAGTCAAACGACAATAAGACAGCGTGAGAAAATCCTACTTTCTCTGCAAACACAGAGTAATCCCATGCCGACAGTAGCCAAGACAGAAAAGAAAACAACCACAACACTTTGAATTGCAAATAACATGCCTGTTTAAGTTTCGTCTGTGACGTGAGGGAATTTAAAAAAAGCGTTGTTTCAAAAGAAGCTTTGTATACCTTTGTTACCATACCGCTCTATACTATGATTCTCAATCTATTTTCTATAAAAG
The DNA here is from genome assembly GCA_949316495.1 of Amphiduros pacificus. NCBI lineage: Eukaryota > Metazoa > Annelida > Polychaeta > Phyllodocida > Hesionidae > Amphiduros > Amphiduros pacificus. The sequence goes on along the minus strand of OX439004.1, from coordinate 17,645,012 downwards.
CATATCTACTCTTATGTATTCTACATAACAGGAATAGGTCTTCTGTGAACCTGTTGAATGTAGTACAGGAATATGTAACAATGTTTACACAAGTGTGGCTCAAATATCGGTAATATGCCACATGCTTTGATCTTTCTGTAGATTTCTCTGTTTTAATACCAGTATGTTTTTTGTACGCTTGAAACATATAGAGAATGCTAAACATTCAGAATCTAATATCTTTACAAAGGAGGAAACATTACATGTTCAGAGAAGGACAATTCGCTTTTAGGCTGGAATATAAGGATTTCCTTTGACTTTCATGTATAAACACATCTGAGATGATTATAGGAGAAGCACCACAACTGGCATTGTTCTAGGTGTAATTGTTGTTTTATTGTTAGTCTCACATGTTTCTATCATCCGCATGACTCATATTTCTCGACACAAGACAAGGGAAATGCACATTTGATAGCATACTTCCCTTCGCGCATGCTCCACATGAATAGGAAGTGATCATTCCAAATTGCTGTTATGACGTGATATTCTCTTGAAAACTGACACGCTGTGATATACGCATGTTTGATAAGTTTACTTTCATCAATCTTTCTGTATTGAGGAACAATAAATGTTAAAATGTTGAATGTTTTTATGACAAATAAAATACTAATTTTATCAAAAAGAAAATGTGTGGAACATTTGCCATTTTATTTTGATTTGTTGCAGGGGCTTTGTTCTCTTTTCAATAAAATGGCAAAATATTAAAAATCAACTCATATTACCCGGATGTAAAATGGTGAGCACCTGCCTTGCCATGTCTTTGATGATTGCCTGGCTGTGATGTTCTTCTCGTACCAGAGGGAAAGTATTGCTTCATCTCTGGGCCAGATGGGAAGTGAGATATGCAAGTGGCGAGCGGATTAGGTGGGGATGATCACAGTGAAGCAGAGAAGATAACTATGTGATTGCTACATGCACTACCTGCTAATCTACACCATTATGAGCAGACACAACTAATAGTCCCCCCCTGGCTACTTTTTCTTCTCATGTCACAGCCAGCTTGCAACCCCACCATTAGGATCGCCATTAATTATGGACCTATATCAAAGTATCCATAACATTTAGTGTTTATATCTGAAATATTGGTGTGCAATTTTTTGATGCGGTTAGAGATAATTGATCTCTTAGTTTTTAAAATATGTGTCAGTATATTCTAAAATGACAGCCCACACAAGGGGGTGAGGGATGGATCATTGGCAAGATTTCTGCCCTGCATACTGGCAACTGATTAGGATGATTATTTTAGCCATGGCGACATAATTGGGGAAGTTCTAAATCTACTAATGAGGTGTTTCTCATTCTGACCAGTGTCCCACAATGGACGTGTAAAGGCCGTGGGATGCGTTATCGTGCCTGTCTGATATTACAAAAAGATATACAATCACTCTTTAAACAAACGTAGACAATTCCATTTTAGCCACCGAATATCACAAGATCATATCGGAAATTAACGTGTCCCTCAATTTTCTTGACTCACAACATGTGTAAAGTAATTGTTTATTAGTTGATCTAAATTTCCATTTTCATTCACAGCGGGGAGTGTACAATGCTTTGTCACTGGCAATCTTGTTGATCACTCATATAGGACATCCGTAGAGAGCGTAGTATTTCACACCTATACTAGTCACACCTGTGTATCACTGACTGTGATCCAGGAGCCAATATTAATGATCAAAGATAAAGGTGTTCTTTTATGGTGGATTGAGCTGAATACAAGGTTTATGACTAAATACAGTAATGCTTTAAATCAGCGTCCTTGTGGAAAGCACCATAATGTGTTGGTAATCATCTCGGAAGGAATGACAGCTCATCGAGATTTCCCTGAAATCACAGCATTTGTCATTCTCATATTACAATCTCATTAACAGTCCTGTTTTCTCAATTCCCATATCCATAATTAATTATTGTTATGATATCCTGACGTTCACAGCCTCTTAATTTCACTGATGTTTAATTTTTCCAGTGAAGAATATCTTGATAGAGTGACAAGAATCCGACCATGTGGATGCTGATGGGATGACACATTGATCACCTATAACATCAATATGATAACGCACCATCCACACAGACAGATGCTTTTGTCTTAACATCTTATAATATTATATTATTAATATATGTTTATTTTACGTAATCTTCCTATATTTGACTTGAACATGTTCAACTTATGCGTAGACGCCAATATGTAAGTTGTGGAACGCTATATGAAACTGAAATCATTCCTCCCCTGAGTTAGACAATGGAGTCAAATGTGTGAAATACTGGGACAGATTAAGTGTCCTCTCCGCTGCTCGTTACAAGGTCGTATTGACTCACAAAACGTTCCCCAAGCGCCGTGATGGTTCCATCTTTGTCTGAGTAACGCTGAGACCATGGTGAAGATTCAGGACTTTGCTATAGTACGTCTCCCTAGGCGATGCAGGCTGGCGATAATGGGGCTACTTGTCAGTGTGGACTGCGGCATATTGTCATAATTTACACATAATCTCTTTGACATCAGGGGATGAAGGCAGTTTTAAGTGTGATCTGGTGGTTGTAATCTCCTTCTACCATTATGAGATCCATTCGCTTAAGAACTGACTGATCTGAAAAGATTCTCCGCTATAATAGTAGTAAATATTAACATGACAGAACTCCTTTCTTGCCAATCTCATCTTCAGAAACTTGAGAGACTATATCATAATTGAATGGAACTAGATTAACTTAAAAACTAATAAAGGGGACGGTTTGAGAGTATCATAGATCACAGTGATCACTATCACCGAGCTTTATGGTCTTGGGAAATTACTGATGGGAAATTACTTAATGACGAACAACTATATTGATGTTAGCACATATGGCCACACTGTAGTACGTTCATATCACTTTGAATCATTTGATGCCATAAATCTATTGGTACACCAACAAAAGCAGGGCAAATTGGCCAATGATTTGGGGAGTAGGTTGTACAAGCTGCCACCAGGGAGAAGACATTAGTACAGCTCACAAGCCTATACACTGGTCCTGTGCCTCTGGCAGTAATAAGGTGTCTCTATTGACAGCCCGCTCATTAAATCTGGTCCCAGTCTGCTAATGAATGTGTGAAAGTGTTGAGCAATTAATTACCATCATATCTGAGGTTGAGCAGCCAGCACTGCCCAATCACTGTCCCGTGGGGGGAGGGGCAAGATGGATGACACCTCAGGCCCAGGCCACCACACCACACCACCAATACAACTTATTGACGCTCGCCAACGAATCATTTGCACAAACTTTTCTATTTGTTTGAGACGTGTTTGTGTTTCGACACAGCGGTGGTATTTGCGTGTAGTTTTTGTAGTTAAAACATGCACCACGGGTTGGAGCGTGCATTTAGTACTGTCATATGTCTTTGTCGTATGCACACCATCCGGGCTGCCAGGGAGTCCTGTATAATATTCGAATTACTTCTTGGTGCACTTCTACTTTTTAAAGAAGACTGTCATACAGGTTCGTGCATATTCATCAATACTGAGGACAGTTTCACCGCCCAGAATTTCAACAATACCTGCACTTCATCGGTGCATTCACTGTCTTATACACAAATGCTCGACTCATTCACACCCGGTGCTCACCAACTATTTTGTATGACATTAAATTTGTCCTTTTTGTATAATATCTAACTTTTCCTACACACCACTTATTTTGGCATTTTAGCGCGATCTTCAATATCATTTTCTGTCGTCTGTATTGCCCTTCAATATTACCTAACAAAAGTCTATTTCCAATATCAGTTTAAGAAATATAACATGAGGCATATTCAGAATGGTTTAATTTCTCTGTCGTGCAATTTTACCCATTTATCTTTTTATATTATCGAATGAATGTCTCTCAGCCCCAAGTGTTGACATGCACATCTCGGCGCATCTTTGAATTGGTGAAATGTTTCTTCTGTCAAACTATCTCTCTCATTCGAAGAATCCATTATACAGTTATTTTCAGATCGTCGAATAATATTATTCCGGAGTAAAAGGGAAAGACTTTCAATCTAAGCACCTTAGAAATGCCAGATCTCAAAGGAAGCAACTACAAGTCTGTGCAATGAATATTGATCCCTCCTCGTACTAATTGGTTTGGCTATGCCAGGCGTGGCAGCGTGAGGGCTACAAGTGTGAATGACTGCATAGTTGATGGAAGCTTTGCCTTCCTCTGGTAGCCAGTGAGTGTGCGCCTCGCCTGGCAACTGTGGAGTCTCTGGGCCAGCTACCGCAGCTCCAAGTCGTCTCCTTGGCTCTCATACCCTGACAGCGTCGCAAGTGTTGTCAGCATTCTGCGCCAATTACTGTCCATTAGAATCATCAAAATTATATTGAGGTCTGAGAAGGATTTATAGATCTCGTCCGTTGCCACGAGACTCTCATCAAGTTGTGATTTTTCCAGCCTGGCGTTGATTTGTCACCCCGTGTACCCTGGTGATTAAGGTAGGTTTTTGCTGTTTGTCAGTCGATGAGGTCCTCTAAGGTTGGTGTTGTGATAAAGTGTGACTGCACGTGGTCTCAGATAGGGACGGCAAATAATTGACACAGCTTAAGTTCAATATATTTACCATAAGCTGTCACCGTTGTCATCCAGACAAACATTTATGACCGTTTCATAAGAGTTTAATTCCTAGATTTCATATCATAGGTTGTGCCATAGAGAAGCGACTCTCGCGAACACCCCTGTAATCAGCACTCACTCCGGTTTGCTTGACTTGTTTTGCTCTGACTGGGCGTATTTCATTGTCTACAAAGATTGATTGGTGTGTTAGTCTCCTAAAAGGCTTGTGGTAAAATTAAGGTGATAAAAAAGAAGTCTACATTGTTTAGATGTAGGAATGTATTTTTCCTGATTTCCACTGCCGTGTACATTATGAATAAAAGGGGAGAATTGACTGGCACCACACCGTGGAATATTGTATAATTTCAGATGTGAGCTTCAAGGCAAATATTTATTCAAGCTTTGTGAAGGAGCTATTCCAGATAGTATTACAGATGAGGTGTTGTGGAGCTTTCGGTCTTATCTATTACATGAGTGACATCAATGCATGCCCGTGTGATACATTTATCATAAGTTTCAACAAATCAATGTCGACATAAATCATGACAGAAAACCTCTGTGTTGTATTTTTCAGAAGAGACGTTGTTGTTAATTAGCTTTTCTGGATCAAATCAAACATATTCATGGGCATTGGCGGCAATAGATATCTGTATTTCGTGATCATTCTTAGATATGGTATGCATTCTTCAAATGAAATGATATCTGATTATATAGCATTGCCTGCAAAGTAATTAGTATAAGGCGCAGATTGCAAACATTCAATCATCCAGCGTAACAGCTAGTTGCCGAAGGGAGACTTAAAGTATAGTTTGAAATCTATGTTTGCTTAGGATTTCTTCCTTATGAGCTTCTAAGTCCTTGCCTCTCCTGGGTCTCAGAACACGTGACAACGTTATACTGTTTATCTCTAATGCTTCATATATACGCGAAGAAGAATATATTTTCTGTGTCTTAAAGGCATTCTCTCTGTTCGGAATGTAAGCTATGTAATAGTCATTCTGAGACAAGACAGCAAAAAGGAAAGTTGTGTTTGAGAGATGTAAGCAGGTTGTCATGGCAGGACTGTCTCTCGTGTTATGTCCTCCAAACCACTCTCTGTGTTATGACAAACTGGTCATGTTTCCGCAAAGTGGGACCCTCCTCTCATTTATAACAGGTGCTTGTCTGAAACAGCCACAATGCCAATCACAGATATTGTCAAGGGCCCCAATCATATTCACTGTCAATACTCCACAACATAAGGGAGAAAGCTAGTTTTATAAGGTAGCGCATGGGAGGCTGGTGTGGAATGGCGGCAGTGTGTCACCCCTCTGTACACAGAGTAGGAGATATCCCTGATACAGAAGGCTCTGTGTGAGCAACAACAGATGTGCCAGTGCCATGTTACCGTCCCGCCACTCTATGGCTGCCGTGAAAATATCCAGATTAGGTCAGGGGGCTACATATGTCATATATTGGCCCGCTGATAAAATTGCTTTCTCCGGCAGCCCAGGGTCATTTTATAAATCACGTGTGTGGCTACATGTGTCCTGTCTGTAGAGTCCCGGGGAAGGCAATTTGGCTGTGTATAGTTGTGATTATATCGGCTACCATTTGATCATCTCGAGCCTTCCCTGTGTCAAATGAAGTCAATAACAAATAATGCCTCAGATACGCTGCTTTATTAACCAATACACAATTATTTTATAACCAGACACTTTACTTTTGAATTGGACGTTTTGATCAAAGGTGAATGCAATGCGATTAGATATAAAGATATAAAGGGAAAAGAAAGGTTCCCCAACATGCTCAATGCTGTTATTGTTAGTATTGGATCTAAAAGTAAGAGTACATTGTTTGATCTTTATGAGGTTGATTTCACAACACATGTGTCCGTACATAATACCATATCTACCTCTCTATTCGTATTGTTCTATCAGATGAACTCATATATCTTACAAAGAGAAGCAACCCATTTGATGCAATCACAATTACAAGACATTTTAATAGGATACCGGTGACGCTGATTGTTTGACTCTGTCGTTTAATCCTTTAACTTCCACCCATTCCCTCTAGTGCCTCCCTTAAATGTTCCTTTTAAGGTTCTGCCTCTCCTGCCTTTTTGGAGATTGAGGGCATTTTACTTGTGATATGTGACCTGTGCAGCGCCACCTGCCGGAGAGAGCAACCTGCATTTGGCAGAGGCCAAAGAGACCTGCCTTCACTGATATTGCACTCAGGGACTATAATGAGTTGGAGCTACCAATGGTTTGATGTCATTTACCCACCTAGCTACTATTGGGAATTGAGGTAACACTTCAATATGATCTTACAGTTTGGAGGTGGCACAAGGCATGAATGGTCACTCGCCTGCCGACAGCAGCGTCTTACCAAATCTGGTTACCATAGATACCATCACATCGTGAAGGCCCACAACTCTATAATATGTTTGTGGGTATTTTATTACTGAAACTAAAATTCGTCTGGCATGGCAATATATATATATATATATATATATATATATATATACGCTGGAAAGTTTTGAAATGTTTTAAAACATTTGACGCGAGCGTTCATTGGTTGATGAGAAATGTCAGATCGTTTCCTTTCTCAGACGTCCAGTCCACCAGGCTAGAGGTCAACAACTCTCTTTTATACAATGTTCACAAAAATCACTCGCTATCAGAGTGGCTAATGCTAACAAAGAAACTTTCAGACTTTCAGATGTTGAGTAAAACCGCCAATAAAAGTTGAGTAAAAAGACGCTTGGCAAATGGCCAAGTTTGATATACTTTGAGTTTCATCTTCAAAGTGACAAATTGTGCAATGTGTTTTTTTTTGCAAAAACAGATAACATATTATACAGGTTATATACAGATTGTTAAATGATTATAAAATATTGTCAACTCATTTGCTGAAAATCATCCTATACTCACGCAATACCCGGTTATTACAAGGTCGGTGCTAATTATGGATATATCATTCAGATAATGATCCACGTAAGTTTCCGAATTCTGCTGGCAAACCTATAAATAATTACTGATCACATTTTCTTTTTATCTAAATCCACATTAATGATAGAAGATGAAAATCATACTAAACTTAACATGACTGATTGCCCTGCCCCCGCCCCCAAGGATCAAACGCCTGCAAGATGCTGCTAGCAGAAAGAGGCTTTTAATTATCAAAGATAGAAAATGATCTCAGCTCAAAGGGAAGTCACCAGTTATTCTGGTATATGTTCCAGGGATGAGAGGCAGGTATGCTTCCATAGTAATGCCTGCTATAAGTCCATATTGCCAGGGGTTGGGATCATTTAGTAATTTGCATTAAACTTCTCTGAAAGCACGTGACCGAGCAGTGCTATTGTATCTCCAAACACTTGCCATGACACCCCTTGTGACGCCAAACAGTAATTATATATTAACTCCCAATACTTGCCATGACACCCCTTGTGACGCGAGACGCCAAACAGTAATATATTAACTCCCAATACTTGCCATGACACCCCTTGTGACGCATGTCATCAAACAGTAATATATTAACTCCCAATACTTGCCATGACACCCCTTGTGACGCGAGACGCCAACCAGTAATATACTAACTCCCAATACTTGCCATGACACCCCTTGTGATGCGAGATGCCAAACAGTAATATACTAACTCCCAATACTTGCCATGACACCCCTTGTGATGCGAGATGCCAAACAGTAATATACTAACTCCCAATACTTGCCATGACACCCCTTGTGACGCGAGACGCCAAACAGTAATATATTAACTCCCAATACTTGGCATGACACCCCTTGTGACGCGAGACGCCAAACAGTAATATATTAACTCCCAATACTTGCCATGACACCCCTTGTGACGCGAGACGCCAAACAGTAATATACTAACTCCCAATACTTGCCATGACACCCCTTGTGACGCATGTCATCAAACAGTAATATATTAACTCCCAATACTTGCCATGACACCCCTTGTGACGCATGTCATCAAACAGTAATATATTAACTCCCAATACTTGCCATGACACCCCTTGTGACGCGAGACGCCAAACAGTAATATATTAACTCCCAATACTTGCCATGACACCCCTTGTGACGCATGTCATCAAACAGTAATATATTAACTCCCAATACTTGCCATGACACCCCTTGTGACGCGAGACGCCAAACAGTAATATATTAACTACCAATACTTGCCATGACACTCCTTGTGACGCATGTCATCAAACAGTAATATATTAACTCCCAATACTTGGCATGACACCTCTCGTAGTGCAGAAAGTTATAAAATACATTTTAGTGACTCTTGATTTAAATTGAAGCATGTATTGCCTGTCCACATGCTTTCAGAGAGCTATCACGTCATGTTATGGGAGTTCCATACGTCTATGCCCTATAAGAGGTGACATGTCAAGTATTGAGGCATCAATCAAGCAGAATATAAACTCCCATACATGATATGGCATCTCCTGTCAAGAAAATGGTTTCATATGTAAGCAGTACCCCGTACCCTGAACTCCCGTACTAGATGTGATACCTCCCCTCAGGCATGTGGTTATATGTAATCAGTACTCTATGAACTCCAATACTGGGTGTGATACCTTCCTTCAGGCATATGGTTATATGTAAGCAGTACCCTATGAACTCCAATACTGGATGTGATACCTCCCTTTAGGCATATGGTTATATGTAAGCAGTACCCTATGAACTCCAATACTGGGTGTGATACCTCCCCTCAGGCATATGGTTATATGTAAGCAGTACCCTATGAACTCCAATACTGGATGTGATACCTCCCTTCAGGCATATGGTTATATGTAAGCAGTACCCTATGAACTCCAATACTGGATGTGATACCTCCCTTCAAGCATATGGTTATATGTAAGCAGTACTCTATGAACTCCAATACTGGATGTGATACCTCCCTTTAGGCATATGGTTATATGTAAGCAGTACCATATAAACTCCCGTACTGGATGTGATACCTCCCCTCAGGCAGTTCTTTATTATTAACTCCCTATACTTGACATGAAACTTCTTTGGAAGCATGTGGCCAAGAAATACTCTATATTATTCCCATGCTTGACGTGAAGTGGCATACATAGATTATATGCATGGACCACATGTCACTCAAACCTGCATTATAATCAACTTCCTATCGGCCCAGACAATTCTCTCTCATAAAGGAAGTAACAGCATTTTTATATGTGGATTATGAAATTATTATGAGACAAGCTGGGTCAGTGTAAGTGTGTTACTCGAAACAGGATTATCTTTGGCTTAAAGCACAATTCATTTGCAGTAAACGAAAATATGCATTTATAATTCCTGCAAAACATTTACTCACTGATCAAATGTCATGGTTTGCGTGGTAGAAAATGAAGATTTATGGACTCATTGTATTTGTAAATGAGCGCTTCTTTCCAGAGGCTGGTGTCTTCTATCAAATGTCTTCTTTTACCTGGCTGCTGAGCAAGACAATCTATGTATTCATAGCTATGCTGAAATGGCCAACGTCAGATTTCAGACAGGTAAAATGTTGGGTAGTATTATCATTTTTGTACATTTTGATCAAGTATGTTGAGCTGTAGTATGTCACCCCTTATTTATAATCTAAAATATACACATTTGTTACAAATATCCTTGTGAGGAAACAATATAAACACATTCGATGCATCTAAACTTCATTCAACTTTGCTTACTTTTGTTAATACAACCATTGAGTCTGTTCTCTTAGTAAACATATTTGAATTGCAGTTATTGAAGTTATATTGAATACCTGTGTTTATCTATATTTGTCAAGGGGTAACAGCACACGGTTAAATGAAGTTATAATATGTATTTGAGCGTGGTGAATCCCGGCAGTGCAGGTGTACACCTTAATTTATCTGCAGCTACCATGGCTCTAAATCCAGGAGATAATAGTCACATACATCATTAAAACATTTGGCCATTTCAGGCACGTATGAAAATTTCATTTCCACCATTTAAGTATCTGAAGGAAATAAAAGAACTGTGGTCCATAAGGCGATCCATCATCTCGTCAAGCGGGCTTTGTGACCTAGTCACTCATATGGAGAGTGCGGATGCGATTTTTAATGAGTTTTTTGTACTTTCTTTTATGTGAGAGCAAGGTGATACACGTTGGGTTATAGTTTCCGGCACATATTGTTAGCACTCCATAACCTGTGAGATTTGATGTTGCAAGTCATTGAAATAACGCACCATCTTTTAGGCAGGAACATAAGGTACTTCTATGACAAAGGACGTGTCCGATGCAGACACAGTTTGTAAATATATATATATATATATATATATATATATATATTTCCACAAAAATTGCAAAGCCAAAAAATAAATTTAAATGTGAAAAAAAAATTGTTGAAATTGGACTTTCAAGAAAATACAATAAAATATATTCAAAATAAGTATGAGAGATGTTTCAATGGTGTTGTCCTTTATAAGGATTCATCTATAGGGTCTCTAGTATCTTCCAGAATTTTCCACTAATTGAGCATTTATCAGAAGGGGTTGAATTAAGAGGTCATAAAAAAGAAATTAAACATCTATTATGCCCTTTTCATAACTGAAACATGGTTGCAAGATACCAATGAAGAGAAGATCAAAAGGGAATTTGAGAATGGTTCCCTCAAGTTCCACTCTTTTTCTCGTAGGGGGCGCTCTGGTGGTGGCCTGGGTCTATTACACCGTGCAGAGCTACCCTTTGAGACAAATAGGTTGAACCAACCTACAGTGACGACTATGGAACTCCTAGAGGCATCACTTTTAATAAAAGGGAAAAAGTTCACCTTTGTAACCATCTACCGACCTGAACCTTCAGGCAGGAACAGGTACACCTACTCTGAGTTCTATGATGAGTTCACTCAACTGGGTGCACACTATGGGTCATTCAGCCATGAAGTCATTTTTCTAGGTGACTACAATTGTCATGTCAATAAGCCAAATATACCTGATGTCATAAAGTTCAATGACATTTTATCTACCTTTGACATGAACCAATGGGTACATGAACCGACCCATAAACAGGGGAATACCCTTGATCTCATCATCACTTTCAAAGGGAACACGTTTCTCAAGAGCCACCTGGTGGACGAGTATATATCTGATCATAAAATGATTAAGCTATATCTTGGCATCTCACCCCCCAGACCCCCTAAGAAAACAATCAAGTACAGGAACTTTAAGGGATTAGATCTTCAGTCCCTGAGGAACGACATCAAATCCCTAAGTGATGCAACATGGGAACACTTATCCCTGAATGACATGGTGGAGTACTATGAGAAGGAACTCACATCAATCATGGATAAACATGCTCCTATCAAGTTTGCCATGGTCACTCAGCCCAAACCTGTACCCTGGATGAGTGATCAATTAAAGCTGGAAAGGTCTCTCAAGAGGAGGCTTGAGAGGAAGATGAATAAGACTGATTCTCACATTGATAAGGAAATGTATAACTCTCAAAGAAATAAATACAATTCCATGTTGAAATCAGCTCAGTCTGCATATTTTTCCAACCTGGTTGAGGAAAACAAGCATGACCCAAAAAAACCTTTTAGGGCCATTGACACAGTCATGCACAAGAACAAGGACATACCAATGCCAAAATCAGACTGTGAGGTCACTCAAGCTGAGAAGTTCAACACATTCTTTCTTGAAAAAATAGAAGGGATTCGCCTGGACATTGATAATGCTCCGCCCTGCCCAGTTTTGCCACCAGGTGACACTGCGAACAATAAGAATGCAGCAAACACATCAGAGCTTGAGAAGTTCATCCCCCTAACCATTGATGACGTGCAAAAATTGGTGAAGAGATCTGCAAAGAAGTCATGTGAGCTGGATCCCATCCCGACTTGGCTCCTAATTGACCTCTTAGATGACCTCTTACCGATAATTACTGCCATCATAAATAAATCATTACTGGAAGCAGAGGTACCTGACAATATGAAAATTGCCATCATAACACCCCTGCTATAAAACCTGGGCCTTGAATTGGTTGAGAAAAATTATAGACCTGTTTCCAACCTAACATACATCTCTAAACTTACAGAGAGGGCAGTTGCTGACCAATTAGTCCCTCATCTTGTAAGAAATGGCCTTACCGACAAATTCCAATCAGCCTACAAGGAATATCATAGCACTGAAACTGCTCTACTGAAGGTTCAAAACGACATCTTGCGAGACCTAGATGACAGGAAGTCAGTAATTCTGCTGTTACTAGACCTCTCGGCTGCCTTTGACACCATCGACCACCAAATCCTATTTGGGCGACTGGAGTCTAGATGTAATGTTAAAGGTGATGCCCTCTCTTGGATTCGGTCATATCTAAGTAACAGGAAACAGTGTGTGAAGGTAGGGACTCACAGGTCTTGTCTCATGCCTATAAAATATGGAGTCCCACAGGGCTCAGTCCTGGGGCCCATATTATTCACCATCTATATGACGCCCCTGTCTGACATCTTAGCCAAATATGGTCTGAGCTATCATATTTATGCTGATGACACCCAGATCTACATCCCTGTTGATCACAACTCCCCACATCATGCTGAGATAAGCAGACACAAACTGGAGGAATGTGTTGATGAGGTCAGAAACTTCCTTATATCAAACAAGATGAAGATCAATGATGGGAAGACTGAAATGCTGATATGTACTGACAGATATAATACTGCCACCAGGAGCAGTAACCCAAACACAATAAGGGTTGGGCGCACTGACATTGCTCCTAGTGAGTCAGTTGTTGATCTAGGCATAACCTTTGATTCTAACATGGACATGAAGGCCCAGATTAGGAAAATGTGCAAAAAAGGCTACTATCACATAAGGAACCTGTCTGCCATTAGACACTGTCTAGACGAGAAAACAGCTGTAACAATTACCCATGCCTTTGTTACCTCTACTCTTGACTATGGCAACGGCCTCCTTGCTGGCCTTCCTAAATCTGACACCATGAAGCTACAATACCTCCAAAACTCTGCAGCACGTGTCGTAGGAAAAATCAGGAAATTTGATCACATTTCAGGAAAACTGCGGGAACTGCACTGGCTTCCGGTTCACGCGAGAAATGACTTTAAAATCCTCCTCTTGACGTGGAAGGCACTAAACGGTAAGGCGCCGCCTTACCTGCGTGATCTACTCCTAGTCAAACAGGGAGAACGTGATCTAAGATCAAACGAAGGCACCTACCTGCAGATTCCTAAGACCCGCCTAAGGACAGTGGGTGACAGGGCCTTTTCATCTGTAGGCCCTAGACTATGGAATTCCCTGCCTAATGATCTTAGGACTAGTACCTCAGTCACCTCGTTTAAGAGCAGACTGAAAACTCATCTCTTCAGGATGCACGTCCTGAACACAGTGCTATGAACAGACTTGTCTGGTATCAGCACTATACAAATTTTATTATTATTATTATTATAATTAAATTGTATTTTTTTTTGTACATCAATTTTTCCATATAAGAGATGTTGGTGTTTTCCTTTATAGGGATTCATCTATAGGGTACATAGTATCTGCCAAAATTTTTCACTAATTGAGCAATTAGTATAAGGGGTTGAACAAAGAGATCAAACATGAAATATTTGAAAATGTACCCCATTTTTAACTGTTTTTGGTGAGATATTATTTTCATAAGAGATATGTTTCAATGTAACTCAAAGTCAGAATTTCGCGCAAAAAAAAATTGAAAAATGAGCTGTGAACTGTGAACTAGTAAATAACTTCCCGCACTTAAGTTTGATATCACTACACTGACAGCGTTAAGCCCCATTATACTTCGTCTTCAATAGGAATAGTTGGTGCGTTGCATATGGAAAGTGATTACACGTTTAAACATAACCCCATGGGTTGATAGCTCTGCTGACTTGAATGAAAACATATGAACTGAGATAAAGTGCAATAAGCAACCAGGTTATGATTTTCCATACAAGATCCCAATTCAGTTTTGATGAGATATTCATTAATATTTTGCAAATCATTATCATGTTACCAATGCAATATTTCATGCACAAAATTTGTGATTTTTTCAAAAATCTAATAGCTATCACTAAGTTGTCAAGGGGGCTGCCATTTTGAATAACATAGCCAATGAGAATCAAGATAACAAGTTGGGGCCAAATTTGATATGTAACATGCATTTTGATTGGTCAAAATCACTATCTGCTCAATTCTGCTCTTGAAAAGGATTTAAATGATCATTTAGGAAGAAATGTTCAAAAACATTGCAAAAAAGCAATGATATGCATAGGTCAAAGGCCATTGATATATGTTTATTCACTTTTGATGGTTGTGAGATTTTGCAAGTATACAAATTTTGAATTGAAGGTCAATGTGTCAAGGTCAAAGGTCACATGACTAAGAAATTATAACGAGGCACAGCTATGACCTAAGACATTTCTATATATCAAGTTTTAATTTCCTCTAATAAGTGGTTGCTAAGATATGCTCCGTACAAAATTTGTGACCTCGAGGTCACTGCACTAAGGTCATTGGTGACATCACTAAGATTTGAAGGAATCTGAACCTTCACCTCAATATCTACCTCTGTATAAGACTTGAAACATATATCACTGGTGGTTTTGGAGAATATTTTTTTTTTAACATAGTGTTGATACATAACAGCATGTTCACAAATTTTGAATTCAAGGTCAATGTGTCAAGGTCAAAGGTCACATGACTAAGAAAGTATGATGAGGCACGGCTATGACCTAAGACATTCCAATATACCAGGAATCTGAATCCTCAACTCTCTATCTTCCTCTGTATTAAATATGAAAGAAATATTACTGGTAGTTTTGGAGGAGAAGATTTTTAAACATAGTGTTAGTATATAACAGATATGAAGTGTTTTTTATTCACTTCTGATGGTTGTGATGTGGCATGTTCACAAATGTTGAATTCAAGGTCAATATGTCAAGGTTAAAGGTCACATGACTAAAATTGTATGACAAGGCACAGCTTTAACATAAGACATTCCTGTATACCAAGATTTAATTTCTTCTTGTAAGTGGTTGCTGAGATATGCTCCTGACAAAATTTGTGACGTCAAGGTCACTGCACTAAGGTCAATGGTGACATCACTGATAATTGAAGGAATCTAAATTTTCAACTCTCTATTTAGCCCTGTATAAAATAGTGTTGGTATATAAAAGATATGAAGTGCATTTAATTCACTTCTAATGGTTATGATGTGGAATGTTCACAAATTTTGAATTCAAGGTCAATGTGTCAAGGTCAAAGGTCACATGACTAAGAAAGTATGATGAGGCACGGCTATGACCTAAGACATTCCAATATACCAAGATTTAATTTCTTCTTGTAAGTGGTTGCTGAGATATTCTCCTTACAAAATTTGTGACATCAAGGTCACTGCATTAAGGTCAATGGTGACATCACTAAGATTTGAAGGAATCTGAATCTTCAACTCTCTATCTACCTCTGTATTAAATATGAAAGAAATATTACTGGTAGTTTTGGAGAAGATTTTTAAACATAGTGTTAGTATATAACAGATATGAAGTGTTTTTTATTCACTTCTGATGGTTGTGATGTGGCATGAATCTGAATCTTCAACTATATATCTACCTCTGTATAAAATATGAAAGATGTAGTACTGGTAGTTTTGGAGAAGAAGATTTTTAAAGAAATGTTGACAGACGGACGGACAGACGGACAGACGGACAGACGGACAGACGGACGGACAGACATTTTCCCCCTCCTAAAGCTCTGCGAGCTAAAGTCTCAGCAGAGCTAAAAAGGCGATTCTTTCAACACTCCAACAAACCATCACCCTTCTTAATTGCAATATATTTGGTCTTGTTTGATATATCCGTAATATGAAAGTAAGTTTCAGAAGCTTTAACCTCTTTCTTAGACTTTGACACTATTATTATTTTTGCTAGTGTTTGACGCCTCTCTGTCCAGTGTGTCACACCTCTCTGACCAGTGTGTCACATCTCTTTTTCCAGTGTGTCACATCTCTCTGTCCAGTGTGTCACACCTCTCTGTCCAGTGTGTCACACCTCTCTGTCCAGTGTGTCACATCTCTCTGTCCAGTCTTTCACATCTCTTTTTCCAGTGTGTCACACCTCTCTGTCCAGTTTTTCACTCCTCTCTGTCCAGTGTGTCACATCTCCCTTTCCAGTGTGTCACATCTCTCTGTCCAGTGTGTCACATCTCTCTGTCCAGTGTGTCACACCTCTCTGTCCAGTGTGTCCATCTCTCTGTCCAGTGTGTCACACCTCTCTATGCAGTGTGTCACATCTCTCTGTTCAGTTTTTCACTCCTCTCTGTCCAGTGTGTCACATCTCTCTTTCCAGTGTGTCACATCTCTCTGTCCAGTGTGTCACATCTCTCTGTCCAGTGTGTCACACCTCTCTGTCCAGTGTGTCACACCTCTCTGTCCAGTGTGTCCATCTCTCTGTCCAGTGTGTCACATCTCTCTGGTCAGTGTGTCACATCTCTCTGCTCAGTGAGTCACATATCTCTGTCCATTGTGTCACATCTTTCTGTCCAGTCTGTCACATTTCTCTGTCCAGTGTGTCACACCTCTCTGTCCAGTGTGTCCATCTCTCTGTCCAGCGTGTCACATCTCCCTGTCCAGTCTGTCACATATCTCTGTCCAGTGTGTCACACCTCTCTATACAGTGTGTCACATCTCTCTGTTCAGTTTTTCACTCCTCTCTGTCCAGTGTGTCACATCTCTCTGTCCAGGGTGTCACATCTCTCTGTCCAGTCTGTCACATATCTCTGTCCAGTGTGTCACATCCCTCTGCTCAGTGAGTCACATATCTCTGTCCAGTGTGTCACATCTCTCTGTTCAGTTTTTTACTCCTCTCTGTCCAGTGTGTCACATCTCTCTGTCCAGTGTGTCACATCTCTCTGTCCAGTGTGTCACATCTCACTGTCCAGTGTGTCACATCTCTCTGTCCAGTGTGTCACATCTCTCTGTCCAGTGTGTCACATCTCTCTGTCCAGTGTGTCACATCTCTCTGTCCAGTGTGTCACATCTCTCTTTTCAGTGTGTCACATCTCTCTGTCCAGTGTGTCACATCTCTCTGTCCAGTGTGTCACATCTCTCTGTCCAGTGTGTCACATCTCTCTGTCCAGTGTATCACACGTTTCTACCCAACATACTGCATTGTTTTGCCCAGCATCTCACATCTTTATCCAGCATTTTACATTTGTATTCCTATCATTCACGTCGCAGATTGAGGCCAAGGCGACGAACGGGGCAGTAGGTACCTGTACCAACATCAACATCGTGTTCTCTTTTATAACGTCACCGATAGATCGATGTCGGTGTCAATTTCATCTTTCCCTTCAAGCCTCGCTTTCATGTCCACTTCCTCTATACCATCACCTATCAAAAGTCACCTCCAGTTGCGCACGGCTCTGCCAATTATCAAATCAAACTTTGTTGGGCTCATTTTTCTTCTGACTAGTGCTTACAAACCCGACATGATTAATGATTTTGGGTCTAATTGCCAGTGTAGGATCGTGACAGGTCAGTTATTTTTGTCGGTTCAGCTTCGGGGAGGAACTATAGTGTCTGGGCAGACTAGCGACAGGAGCTGCAAGGGGAAAATCTCTCACATATCGACTGCCGTAGTCGAGTAGCAGGACACCTGACCAACAACGCTATCAAGCCCATATCATATACACTAAATTAGTCAGAATTTTCATTGATTTCGATAAAAGAAAGAGTTATTTTTTCACTTCAGAAACTCTTATCTATTTGCATAATATATTCCGTGAAGGACTCATATACATACTTTCAGGTATTATATAGATGTAAGTGCAGCAACAAGCTAAAAGAAAGAGAAACGTAGTATTCATGTATCAATGTCATTAACAGGGATGGGATAGCTGTGAACTGAAATCGTAGCATAGCTGGGTGGTATGACGTCATACCATTGGTCAACACCAATTCTGAACCAATCTGGATAGTTCAATTATAAAACAACTTCTTTACTCCTCACAAAATCGCATCAAAATCACTACCAAATTAAACAAATTTCGTTTCAATTGAGTGCATATCAGTGTGCGGATTATGATGGGGTAATTTTTATAGTAAATCTTTAACGTTTTTTGGTTAACATTTGGGCCCCCAAGTCTGGATTACTCCTCGAAATGCAGTCTTGGTCTGGGGCACATTCCTGTGTTGGAATTACGCAAAATTATCGTTGAAATCAGTTTTAGATGGCCATATAATTTTATATGTAACTGATGAGCATATTATTATTTTCAAAAAGATTGGGTATGACTGTTGATATATAAAGATTTAACGTTGTCCACAAATTTCACCCAGATTGGCTGCGATTTAGTGTCCAGCTGTGTTGCCAGCATCCAGAATGACGTGATTTGTCCAGATTGGTTCAGATTTACTCCCCAGAACAATTTAGAGCTCTCCCATCCCTGATTAATAGCTTTAAAAATGACAGGAATCAACTATTCCAATATGAATGCCAAATATAGCTTAAAAGGAACATGAATAAAACATCGATGCAGAATTACACGTGATAAAGACAACATGCAGAAAATGATTCTGATATCAGAAAACATAGATTTGCCTTGAATGTTTTGGAACACATGAAAAAGGAAAACCTACTAAGAAAAGATAACACACTAGATATATTCTGAATTGAAATGGATGGCAAACCACCGCGGTATTTATGTACTGAAAAATTGCGACTTGCTGTTAAGGATCGGTCATAAATTTATCTGTATGTACGTAAGTCTTCGACATCAATAAAGATAATTATTTGCGTAAAAGAAATGTAATGGAGAATAGATGAAAGAATTGGCATGAACAAGGGCATACTGAATATAAAATAGACAAATATTTTCCTGTTTCATAAGGGCAAATATGGTCAATGAGAGTACGATACCTTTAGCCTTCTCTTGAGACGATTGATGCGCACATTTGCCCTGTCAATATATACAATGTTGGTATATGTCAGATAAATATGGCTGACAATCAGCATCATCTCAGTCACACAAAGTAACATTGATACTAATCTAACCAAAACTTTTCCCACAACCATGACGTGTACTCCTCTTAAGAGAAATCAAGCACTTTCTCAACCAACATTCGGCCATCTTGATTTCTGTTATGAGTGAACTCATTGAGTACATATTAACACATTAACTCCCTATGAAATTAACATCCTACCGGACTACTTTCCATATGACTTCTCCAGAAAAATGTGCACCACTCCAGTAACTGATTTTCTTTGGCTAATTTCAATTCTCTGTTTTATGTGTTCGAGTTAGATATATAAAATGTGTATGGACATTATGTGACACACCTCATATTCGATATAAATCATTACATGCTAACCTTATATACCTACCTACAGAGAATCAACTAGAAAATGGTTAGATTTAAATGAGAGATGAGTTATAGATATCTGTTTCTTTTTATCGATTTGCATTACTATTGATATCATCTTAGACAAACATATTTTTGGAAAATTTTACTCTATAAATTTAATTTAGGCTGTTGTGTGAAATAATGGAATATCCCTTTATAAAAATAACTTGATCAAGTGATAAAGATGTTGACTATTTGTGTGATTTACCAGTGAGAAGGTCAAATCATACTAATCAACATGGCTCAGTGGGTAAGACATCTGTCTCCCATGCTAAAGGTCTGGGGTTCAATTCCCACTGGGAACAATATATTTTTTTTTTATTCATGCTGAAACTGAAATCTTCATTTTGAAGTTTTATTTTTGCAACATGCACATCAGAACATATAGAATTGAATAATTTTTTTATTTTGATAGAAATTATAAAAAATAATGATACAATAAACAAAGGTGAAATCTTCAAAGGCGAAATCTTCATGTTGGGGTCTTTTTAGAGCAGAATGAAAGTCAGAACACATAAAATGTATTTTTCTTTTGTTTTTTCTTTTGTTTTTTCTTTTGTTTTTTCTTTTGTTTTTTCTTTTGTTTTTTCTTTTGTTTTTTCTTTTGTTTCTTTTTTTTGGCAAATGGAGAAAATACAAAAAAATAAAATAAAATGTCTTTATTAGCAAAGAAATGGATCAATTTCAATTTTCATACAATGCTGTGACTCCAAGTTTTCTACAGTACAGACACAGGGTGATACATGGCTCAGTGGTTAAGATGTCTGTCTTCTATGCTTAAAGGTCCAGGGTTCGAATCCTGGTTGGGAAAAGTATTATTTTCATGCTGAAGGTGAAATCTTAATATTAGGGTTCTGTTTGAGTGATATGTACTTCAGGAAACATAAATTGATTTGTCTATTGCAAATGCAGAAGAATATAAAATAATAGAAATGATTTGATACCCCCAAAAATTATAATGTGTCTCACAGGTCTGATGATATGCTTTGACCTTTTCTCATGGCAGGATTGCTCACTCAACATTTCGCCTGGATCCACATTTAAAAATAAACATGGACTGTACCTATCTAAGGTGTTGTTACAATTCATCAACACTTAAAACATACCTGCAAACAATGCTCATTATTAAATACATTCAATCAGATTGGTATATTATATATTCCAAAACAATTTTCAAGATCTTCAAAATGTGTAGTTGTCAATATTTGACCATATCAGTCACTGACAGGATGGAAATCAACAGGTCACATGCCACCTGTATGTGCATTTCTCTGTTGTCCAGTGAGATCAGCCAACAATGCATGTACTCATATGTGCAAAGATCACCTCTTGGAAATGGTGTCGATACCTCTAAAATAGTTCTCTAGTTTTACAGTTGTTTATAAACACAACTAACAATATAGAATTAGAATTTCTATATTTGAAATAAATTCAAATATTGCAGTCATTATTTTAATTGTCAAATAAAACCACAATTTGAATAAGAAACATGTGTAGTAATATTGCTCAGATGTGTGTACAGTGATTTGCCCACTATTTTTGACATGTGAAAGTGACTACACACCCCACTAATCTGAGTACTAATCTCAGCAAGCAAGTGTTCCCAGCAGGACGCCAGCTCATATTTTTAATCTCTACCTCCGGTACCCTTACCTGAGACTTTCCTCTTTTTGTCAGGTATGTTGGCTTAAGGGAAAAACACGTAATGACGTTTTCACTCACCGAACGTTTACGTAGACCTGAACGTTTATGTAGACCTGGACTAATCTTATATATATATATATCTGTGTGTGTGTGTGTGTGTGTGTGTGTGTGTGTCTGTATAACATAAATATAACAAAAACACTACATAATCAATTATACCAAATGCATCTTTTTCTGTGAAATCAGTTTCGTCAGCTGTGATGTAAGGCAATAATGTTCATCGCAAAAGTTAAGACACTCAGCTGCACTTTTGATGGCATGAATAAACTCCGCCTTGCCAAGAATCCTTTTTGTTCTCAACACAACCGAAGTAATAATGATTACAAGAATAATACAGCATAATGGCTGGAATCATAATTGTGCCTTCAGTTTGATCCTACTTATTTGATTTATTTATTAATATGTAATGTGACATATTCTTTTATATATTATACAATTGTCCTGGCACTTAGACATAGCATTGTCGGAATAAGATACACATGTCAACCATGGAGATTAGAAGGATTACAGTTGGCTAACCTTTGTCTGCAAGCAATATGTCATCTGTTATCTGTATCAAGGGGCAGGATGTGCTTTTCTATCTAATAGTTGACGTATATATTTATCAATTGCTTGTCGCATATACAATCTCAAATCAAATCAAATCAAATAATCTTTATTTAGAGAGGGTAAAATGTTTTACAATACAAAGTAACATAAAACAACCAGTTTAGTATAAAACTAATCTTACACTGGGCCCTCTATAGGGTGATAAAGATTATTTACAGTGAAATAATCTATATAGAGGACGGTCGAGTGTGTTGATGTATTATCATCCCCACAAGATAAATAGACACATACATGTGATTAATATGAATGTGAACATATAATGCTATTCATACTGGTTGTACCTTGAGCTATTTCTAAATAAAAAAGCTTGCATTTCTCAAATTAAATCCAACGAATCCGAATATATAAAAATACAAGATACAGGCTTACCAGGATTAGTCTTTTTCCTTTACTTTTATCACTATAACTTAGTTCTTTTTAATTATAAGTGCCTGTGGCTGGAACGAGGTGATTGCCTTTCATCTAAATGTTTTTTTAAGAGCATCAATTGATTGTATTATTGTAATATATACTGAAATACTAATATTTTAAGGTTTTATTATTTATGCAGTTGTTCCCTTCCTGTGTAAGTTTGAGGTATTTCCTTACGTCTTACTTGTATAGCTGTCTCTCACATATATGTGTCTGTTTCTCACTTATATAGCTGTCTTATGTCTGGCTGAGTAAGCCAAATTCTGCAAAACCTAGCAGGACCTCGACTGGATCAATATGTAGGTCAAATGAAGAGAAGTGTGAACTGAACGCCCAGACGGAAATGTAGGCACATTGCAGGCAGTATTTCAAGTCTGTTTTGACGATAAATATACTCTTCATAACACGAATGTGCCACTACATATGACAAAAATCAACAAAATAAAACTGATGTAAAAACTTATGGAGAGTCAACAACCAGAGGGCAGTGTGTACAATCAAAAGCGACTTCGAATATTTTTTTCAGTGGCGACTTTTGGCTAGGCTAATGTCTCTTACAGTAACATTTTTCCCAATTCTTGCCACACTTCCTCTCTGATCACGTTCGTGGGTGGCGTTTTATATCCAGTATGTAACAATCAATGTTGACGGGAAGGTGGAGTGGAGGCTAGAGTTTCAGAGAGCTATTTGGTTTCTTGAGGCTTTTACACAAGGATTTATACAGAGATTATATGTGAAATCATGATGCTGTGGAAACCTTTCTTTGACATGAAATCATTTCTTTAAAATTCATGTTTTCCCTGGCACGAGAAAATGCCACATCACTCGTAGACACACTTATTTGGATTAAGTGGAATTAGGATAAATTTTAAGAAAAGTAGAGGACACTTTTACTTGTACCAAACATTCAAATGTTTCTCAGAAGGCCACTACATTTTTTGTACTCGGACAAATGAAAATTTAACCTTGTATTGCATGTCTATATTATGTGAGACATTCAGTTTAATCGTCGGTTGATATATCTCAGGTGGCATGTTGGTATGTCTGTGTTCTACCATGTCTCTTTATGTTGAAAATTGATTTGACATTAACAGCGATCCTTTGTTACTTCTCTATTTAGTATCATAGTTTTTGGACGCTTTCCTATGAAAAGGGTTTTCACAGAATAAGTAATAAAAAGAAAGCTCCTCAGGAAACTTTATATATGTATAAACCCAAACGGAGTCATAACAATTTAAGAGATGCTGAATGTCAATATTTGAAATGTCATCAATTTAACAAGAAAAAAAATAAGAAATTGTACTGATAGATTATTGTATTTATTGATATGTATTAACGATGAAAGAATATTTGTTTTAACCGCAATAGAGAGAACAGAAAAGACACACTTTCCCGGTGGTCATCTTGAAATTAGAGTAAAATATAATGGTAGATATGAAACTCTCAACCTCTTATTTATGACAAGATGTGAGAATAGTCTGAGATCCAAAGTTCTGGCAAATGTTATCCGTATTTAATTAACAGAGATAGAGAAAAAGAGTTGTTTCCGGCGCTAAATGTTTGTAATTGCTTATATCTTGTCAGGTAATGTCAGGTCAGGTAGTTTCTAGTATACCTTGTCAAGTAATATAGTTTCAACTAAGATGATAGTAACAATGATATTCTTAACAATAAGGGAAAAGATCAATGGCTGGCGACATTAATGTTCGTTATCGTGCACGTCAACATATCTCTGTTCTAACAACTGTTAAAAGCTAAAACATTTTTGAAAGCTTGTCCTCATCGTAACACCTGAGGTCTCGAATTTAATATTTGTGTACTCACCCAAGACATTTAAATGAATTCTAAATCCAGGTACAAATGTTAACTGAAGAAGTGATGATTATTGGGTAATTAGACTTATTTATAAAATAAGTCCAACATGTGGATGTATTGTATGCTACTCCAAATTGAGACCAGTTATTCACTTCTCAAACATAAAATAATTTAGCGTGCAACAATGATGAGACAAATTAAGTTTGGAATGAGTGGCTCAGTGGTAATGAGAAAGTGCCACAAAGGGATGCAGTCCTGTGAACAATTATTCTAGCGCCACCTGGGGGTCAGGTGTAAGTCGGTGCACCTTCTGAGTCTTTGGTCGAAAATATCACCAAACCAAAAACGTCCTGTTGAGTGCAAACTAACAGCATGTGTCACACTGTACTTGGAGACAAGCCGCTCCCTCATGGACTCATGAAATGACCTGGCTTCGTTCATTACATGTGCATGGCAACATCCTTGCCAACAACCGATCTAACACTTCGCTAAGCCGAGATAAAACACTTCTCAAGATAATATTTATAGTTATAGTTTTTATAGTTTTCGACAAAGATCAAAAGAATGTACATTTTTATTTGAAGAACCAAATATTATGAACAGGGTTTAGCCATTTTCTGTCCAGACAAAAATAAGTATCATGGCTATATTCATGAATAATCCTGCACAGATGATGCGTTTTAAATGAAAACTTTTACATATAATAAATCTCTTAAGAGCTTGGAACACGCTTTAAGGTTTTTATATAACTATGATTTTCATTGTAATCTCTAGTGTCACAATGAAAAAGAATTAACTCATGTGACATCGCACGCAAGGCATGATTTAAGAATGCTCAAGAACATATTAGGAACCATATTTGGTCAAAAGGCACGATCTATGATGCCAACAAGGCTGCTTGTCTGAATGGCACGTCAGTAATCTCGACTTAAGACATGTAAAGAAGGGCTTCAACTGATTGCGATGAACAATCTCAATACGAGGGTACAGTTCATATCGTATGTTTGTCATATTAAGGGACGTATGTTTAAGCTTAGGTTTCCAAAGCTTTAACTAATGTAATAACAAGAAAGGTGAGAGAGTACTTTGCAAATAAAGGGTCATATAATTACAAATAATTTAGGATTAGGTTTTCACTATCAATATCGTCACCTCATATTTCATAAAATTATGAAAGAAGGCTAGGCTTCAACAGATGACCTTCAACTTATCATTTCTTCGAAACACTCCCTTTGGTAGCATTAATGACACAAGGATGTTGCCTAAAGTATTAAATTAGTAGAGGATAACACAGGCCCAAAAGTCTGTAAACGTTTGATCCGAAGCTTATGTAACAGGATCATTTCTTTACCAATTGGTCTAAATGCTCTCCTTGGATAACTTGAAGAGTAGAATGGTCACAGATTTTATGAAAAGATTCCCGTGGTGAGCACGATTGTCTGATGAGTTACCCTGTCTAACTCAAAGTGACTGCAGTAGAAAATAAATCATCCATCATGGAGATAGGTATGTAGTAATTTATGACAAGTACTTGTTGCCTGATTTATTTAAAGGCCCACCTTACCTAAAATGATTTGTTTTCTATGTTGTAAAGGCGACCTTTCCGGTTCCGGTTCCTTTGAACGACAGATGTCATACTGTTTATCAACGTCTAAATTGTGCCAAAATGAAAGGAATCACTTTATCTCAATGATTTGCTAGCTACATATAGCATTTGTGAATGGTTCATTTTCTTCGTTCATTCTGTTACTTTAAATCCTGTCTCGGTTTTAATGAAATACCCACATTGCGTAACCGGAAAGTGTGTGAAAACGTCACCTCGGTTAGTATAAACTTTGATCAGTGAAATGATACGTTGGCTATTATTTGTTCATCACAACCTTTTGTTAAATGAAACAATTTTCAATGCGGTTGTTATATTGTTTTGATATTGTATTGACGGCCTTTTTAGAACTTGGATGTAATCAGGCAAGATAAGATCTGGTGTGGGCACCTTTCCAGGAGTGATTGGGGATCTTTATTTTGTTAACATAGGGACAAGAAATTCGGTCTTAAATTATCAGAATAGAGCAATGGTAACACCTTCAACCCCATGAGTTATAGAAAATTATTTTGCCATATATTTGGGGAAATGTCAGTTAATAAATTATATATACACATTTTATAATTCCTATCCATTTGGTCCTATTACTAATACAGACACACACATACCCAGACACACACACACACACATACACAGACACACACACACATTATACATTAAGTTCACAATCAGGTAACTGTTGAAATGATTAGATTGAGAACCTAGAAGTGTGTGATTAGGTGCAAAATGATGATCGATAATAAGGAGAGGAGCGGCAGGCTGTGAGAGGGGTCAGCAAGTGTATTCATGGTAAGCACCCTCCTGGCCTTGTCATTATAGCTGCACAAACTGTGACATCTTAATCAGAATAATATTAAACAGATAACTCAGTCTGGCTTCTTTATCTAAAGTAATCTACTTACATGATTGAATTACACACATTTTCCTTTCAAACAGAACTGTCTACTTGTATATCTCAAAGATTTTTTATCATATAGCGATTGAATGGTTGCAACAAAAGGTGAAAAATAAGAACAATAGCTACAAAACCTCAAAATCAAGATATACAGATGCGTTCTCATGATTTATAATTATTTTCTATCTTTCTTAAAAGCAATTACCCCTGTTACAAAGAAGTCACTTTATTTAAAGAAAAAACCTGTTTTGTTGTTGATAATGTGCGGGTGCAGTGGTAATAGATACTTGGCACTGGTCCGCCTAGTCAGGATGCTCCACCTTAGGCCGCCTCGACCCATGCCAACGTACTCACAGCAATTATAAATAAGTGTCTTTTGTCATTTCTTGGCATAATTTGTGGAATAATTGTTCTCCACATTTGCCTTAATCGGCTTGTGTATTACGTTCTTAAATCACTACTTAAGCGCTGAGGTGATGTGGTTGAATGGACCTTGCAGCTTACCTGTTGGGTTAGATATGCCTATCTTGATGTCGTTAAATCCATTGCTTGTGCAGAAATGCTCAGTGCCAAGTATAGTGTGACCAGGCAGGTACGGGTAGCTCAAAAACATTGCCCTCAGACAGTCCATAAACACATGGGTTAACTCTTTTACAGTGTTGAATATTATATCAATTATTGTGATGAAGCGTTTTGTTGGTAAACGTAGAAGAGATGTCATTGATTTAGCGAAACTAAATATCGCACAATAATGGAAGAACAAATATCACACAATAAAGACATATCACGCAAACAAAGGAAGAAATAGTTTTGTGCAACATGGAACAAGAAATGAATATGATGCAATAAATAATGTGTTATATTGATGATATCAATGAAGTACAATGATATTAAATCAGTACAGTACGATATCAACGTAGTGCAATATTGACCAGATCAACGTTCCTGAAAAATAATTGATTTAGCATAGAAGAATAATGACAAAAGTGCAATAATTCTTGTATGAGCACTGCAATAAAGATGGGATCAACTATCAGATTCCTAATGATCATGAAGAAAACGTCATTATAACACCTCCTTATTATGGTGTAATAAAATATACTTTTGCAAATCAACCCTATTTTAATGAAGCGGGGTGTTTACCCAATCTAAAGGTACCCCACTGTTAGCAAGACTTTACGAAGAAGTTGTTTGCACAAGATCACTGGTCAGCGAAACAAAGTTTGTTGACAAAGTGTCCAATGGATGATGTGGATTTTAGCTGAAAACTCACGCACTTTCAAATGGCACTGACTTTTATGTAGGGGAAATGATGGGTAATAACTTTTGATCGCAAAGTTTGGGATATAAATATATATTTTGTGATTGAAAACTCCATTTAAGTGCAAGTGCTTTAAAAGCCACTAAATAAGGGATGATCAAATATCATGCGAAAAGGGAAGGCCGAATATCACGCAATAAGGGATAATCAAATATCATGCAAAAAGGGAAGGCCAATAATTATGTGATAAGGGATGATCAAATATCATGCAAAAGGGGAAGGTCCAATATCACACAATAAAGAAAGCACAAATATTACGCGATGAAAACAAATAAACTATTGATAAGATCAACTTCCTGAAAACTACTTAAATTAACATTGAACAATAATGACAAGTTCCACTTTTTAGTGCAATGATGCCAGGATGAACAATGAAGATGGGATCAACTATCATAACCTATTTTTCTCCAATTTAGGGGAAAAGAAGTCTTAATTCAAAGGATATCGTCAGCCCTGCAGATTAATAAGATCCCTTCATTTAAAACAACTATATCTTCCTGGGAATCTGCACTCGCGTGTTCTTGCCTTAATATCACAAGAAATTCACAGTAGTGAGAAATAAACATATGAAAAATGGGAAAGGACATTCAATATTTACTACATTGCTAAGGCTATATTTATAAAAGGAGTATAATTGTTATCAAGCTACAAACACGAATTAAATATCATGATATAAACATGCTTGTAAGCCACTATTTGTAAAAGGAGTATAATTGTTATCAAGCTACACACATGGAATGAATATCATGATATAAATATGCGTGTAATCCACAATGCAATACGGAATATGACACAATGCCAGATAGACTCGATGCATTCATCACATAGTAAAGCCAGTACCTCATCTTGATAGGTCAATTAAACAGCAAATCAGGTACCACGAGGCGCACTGTAGACACTCCTGTAGTGTGTAATATTAACAGTCTAGTGATCACATAGAATAGAGATATCTATATGTGTCTCATGGTAACTCATGGTAACTGAACATACACAAACTCTGCTCTGTGGCATATTTATGATTTCTGGATCTAGTGATACGCACGGTAGTCACAACCGTGGTATTAAGAGGGAAGCTGTACATGACAATGGTTATGACAATCATCCTCACTCCCACACAATCAATCGCAATGCGCAGTAAAGAATTATTGGTAAAGTACAGGCAGGAAAAAGTGGTCATATGCTCATGTAAGTCAGTCCATCAGGTTTGGTTGATTCCGTCTTATCTGTGCATTATGTTCCAACACATCCCTTATCTGCCACAGATGGGGGTGCGTCGCCGCATAATTCTACATTAATATTTGCATCTTAAAATTGTAGACTCATCGTTGAATGAAGGACAATTTGCAGATGAGTAATATAGATTGAATCTCCTATTAAAGAATAATGAAAACGGAAACCTCTGGTAACACTAGACTAATTGGTTAATGGATTAATAACAGAATTTCAATTATCTTTAATATAGCTGTATGTGCCCTTAATGAAATAGGCATTATTATGGACCAAAACTTTTAAAGGAGTTCTGTTGAGGATTAGCATGTGAAATCCGTACATTTTCTTGTAATTATTAAATCCTATTTGCTTCACAAAGTTGTCTAAGTTTCATACGAAATGATATTTCGCTCCTATTTCATACTTGAATTATAGACGTGGTGACATGAATTAGCTATACACTTCAAACTTCGACTTACCTTCATAATTATTTTTTGACAACTCAATTTGTTATACCTATCATGCGTAAACAATAATTTATTGTAAGCACTTGATGATTATTCAGCGTGGAAATATTAAGTGGTATTCTAAAAGTAAGAAATACGACAGCAGAACGTGAAAATCGACATAACTCATTTCCAGACAAATGATAGGTGTAGCAGATGCGTAAAATGGGCTCAATCAAGAGGCATTGAAGGTTACTCATGTGTTGTATTCGCGTGATAAATACGGAACCGGAAGCTGGACACGGCTACAAATCATGTATTCCTGCTGAAGTTTGCAATCGTTTTCTTCACAGTTTGGTTGTGTTTATCTATCGATTGGATCTATTCTGCTCATCTGGTCACTGTGGGGCGCCATTTACATTTGTTCTAAGTCTTGTATGTCCAGGAATCCAAGAATATAACCCCTTTACTGCAACTTGACACCGCCCATTAGAGGAAATTGGCTTTCCGCATTTGTTCTTGAGACTCTGGTAATATAAGATTGGGGCCCCTATAATGACAACAACAGATTATCATACTGTTGAATATATTTCAGAAAAAAACATCAGATGAACACTGCAGAGGATAATATTTTAGGTTATGACATATTTACAAAGCCAGACAACGATTTGGTTCAAGTAGCCTCCAAAACGAAGCCAAAAGCACAAGGTCTCCTCGGGCCAACTGTCAGCATCCTATATACTTGTGCAAGGTCCTTAGTGTTTGAGAATCTATTTGTTCCATTGCTTTGAGGGACAAATTACGCTGTTGTCCTGACCGAGTTCTGATAGCATTTGCCTCCATATTGCGGCAGTCTCTTGTGGGTATTACGTTTTGCGTAGTGGCTTATTGTTACGGGGCCATGACATGTCATGTTTCAGATAGTAG
This sequence comes from Amphiduros pacificus, assembly GCA_949316495.1. NCBI lineage: Eukaryota > Metazoa > Annelida > Polychaeta > Phyllodocida > Hesionidae > Amphiduros > Amphiduros pacificus. The sequence continues at coordinate 17,614,101 of OX439004.1, read as the reverse complement.
CATATCACTCTACAAGTTGACTTGCTTTCTTGGGCATGTGAAAAATATCATTCACAATGTGACTTCTTATAACGCACGTCTTTTCATCATTATCTATTTATGCCTTTATTCCATTAGTCTATCGATTTCTACTTGTAAGCAGGAAATATATTGATAAATATTTTTCTATATTGTGAAAATCAAGGACTATCTCTCAATCTCACAGACTATTACAAAAGCAACTTAACAAATCGGATATTGCACTGATAAGCAAAGAGTTTAAGCTGATTTGAGTCTCAAAAGAGATTTTTGAAGATATTTTTATTTGCAGCCTAATGTTTCTCTTGCTGTAATAACACATTGTTTCATTTCAAGACAATTTGGTAGGCTTACTGTTTAAATATTCTGATGTGAGGAGACTAATGTATTTATTTCCTTTATCTTTACTGCCCATTAAAACAAAATGAAATGATGAGTTGTACTATGGGATGGGGAAATATTGAGATGTTTATCATGATTTTCTGCCATTAAGGACACGGTGTATTAACTCCTCTAAGAGATGCTTGTCATAGACATGTCAAGTGGATTATTTATTAATCTGTCATCACATATCTCTATTGGGACAAGGAAATCTAATGCTCCTGAGGGCCGCGGTCGGCTCAAGCAAATTTATCATAGTTTGAGACGCTCTCCATCAAGTGCGCGAGAAGTCTTAGCTCCTCAAATGTCATTGTTGGCTTCCTTACTTCCTACAAGGACGCCCGGGAACATCTATTACTTTGCTTTCAAATTGTAAAGGCCATTCACACTTTTCCAGAGAAAGATTTCTTGTTTTATAAGATGCCAACTTTGTAGAATTCATTAAGGAAGTCGATGGAAGACTTTTGGGAAGAGCTTGATTAAATTTTATCAAAGACCAGCAAAAAGAGATGTTGATGTTCAATGGAACGTTTTGGATCGATTGGCTATCGTGTTTGCCATATGGTGTGTGGTTCTGACGGCGCTATCAGCAGTCAGGCAGGGTGGCCCTGCCGCATTGATCCACGCTGACGGGACCTGCGCCTTCATGGCCGAGAGGCTTTTGTCTCCCGAAGCAGGCGGTCATTGTCCATGGGCCGGCGCTTTTTGCCTTCCATGTGCACCCATCTAGATGGGGAAGTTGGCTGTAATATGACGAGGTCTCAAAGGTTGATTTGCAAATGCAATGTATAAATGAGCTTCGTCTATGTCATAACACTTATTGTTTTGTTCAATGATTTGTTGGGAATAATCATTGCTACAATAGAGTCCGCTTTCTGGTCTCGGTCCCTCTTATTTCCATCTAATATAGACAAACAAGTTGTGGGGGAAGTTTCAGATTTTCATCTATGATAACATCTAGCTTCGCAAATGCAATATCAAATATATAAATGAGGTTTCAACTTTGTTCTGGTTCTTCCACTTTGAATTTCATCGTTGTCCTTCCATAATGTCTAGCGATTGATGTATAATGTACCCAGATACAAGTGACCATGTGCATATTCATACAGAGCGGTAGCTCACCTTCATAACCACCTTGATTACTCTTAGAATGAATATCCCATATTGTTTAATGATAAAACAACAACATATGTCCTGCATAAATTCAACATTTGGGATACGTATCTTCAAGAGGCGCCATGGGGAAATACTCAAAAACGATAAACCCCCGGACTGGTCGGTGACCTGAATAAATCTGATTAGAGTAAAACCACGTCATGAATAGGATTTTGGATTTTCGAAGGTTATTTGCGACATTCAAATCCTCTCTCGCATAAATTTGTAATTAGCGTGTTTTGTCTAAGAATGAAAGCTCTCTGCAAAAGAGAGCTTATAAGGATAAGGAGAAATGTTAATCTTTAACAAAGAAACAACACATCTGGACTTTCCATAGAATGTGACATATGTATGACAGAAAAAGTATTGAGTTGTCTGCGTGTAATCCCTTCAGACAAAACCGAGTTATATATCACTTCCTGTGTAGATGGGCCGACATATTCCTATGATACATCACCAATACATACTGCTTGAAAGTAGCAAGCCTACAAGTTTTCTTTGAGATACTCATCCACTTTTTTCACTGAAAAAATCCTTAACTTATGGACGCGTATTTCTAACACATAGCACTGTGATATCAATGAGAAAATATCAGATGATAAAAGATAAATTGCACATATTTGTTGACGGTAATTATGAAAGGAGTTGAATAAATTGCAGCCACAAATAGCAATAGGTTTTGCACCAGTAAAATGTGCATCTGTCTTAAATGACATTGTAAATCATGAGATCTATTCATAAATGTCAACTTCCTTAAGTTCGTGAGGATATAAATAAGAACTTATAAATGGAAGAAATACTGTGAGGATCCTGTAAACATGTCTTTGGTTCCGAAGACGCTTATTGCCAGTAATAGGCGTGGCTTTACTCAGATGGTGTCATCTAGCAATCCGCTGTGGCAGTGATGAACAAAACATTATTTGCCTGTTAGTGTAAAAGATCAAACGTCAATATCTCAAGTAACACAATAAAGCCTTCTTTGTACCAACAATTACACTATATTGTGGAATACTTTTAACACGAGTGCACGCAAAGAATATTATGATATGATATAGATGAGCGTATCTATTCCAAGGTAAATACTATAATACGTCAGATGGTGCACAGCAGCAGTTTTTTGCGGACGATAACAATGGCAATCTGTCTACGTCGTATATCAAGGCACACATACCCCTGGCATAGCCACCACCATAATCTATATCGATCATAGCCATTGATGTCCAAATATCTGCCATAGCCATTGATGCCTCACTATTTGTCGTAGCCATTAAATGTCATGTCATGCAAATTTAAGTCCATTAATGTTACCATACCTGTCAAAACCATTAATGTTACCATATCTGTCATAACCATTAATGTCAAACTATCTGTCATAGCCATTAATGTCAAAATATCTGTCATAGCCATTAATGTCACATTGGCTGCCATAGCCATTACCTGTCATAGCCATTAATGTCAAAATAGCCATTATCTGTCATAGCCATTATCTGTCATAGCCATTATCTGCCATAGCCATTATCTGCCATAGCCATTAATGTCAAAATGTCTGTCATAGCCATTAATGTCAAAAAGTCTGTTATAGCCATTAATTTCAAAATATCTGCTATAGCCATTAATGTCACATCGGCTGTCATAACCATTAATATTACAATATCTATTATAGCCATTAATGCAACCGTTTTGGTCATCAATGTCATAATATCTATCATAGCCATTGATCTAATAATATCTGATATAGCCATTAATGCTACCGTTTTGGTCGCTGATGTCATACTATCTATCATAGTCATAAATGTCATAATATACGATATAGCCATTAATATGATATATCTCATTGCCTTTGATAGCATGCTATCTGTCATAGCCATCGATCAATCTTACATCAGGCAGAGGCATTAGACAATCTTATATCTGTCAGGGCAATTGGTCTCTCTTAAGCTGACAGAACCATTGAACAATCTTACATCATTCAGCACCATTTTTCCACAATATTCTGTCTTGCAGAACCATCGATCTGTTGATATTTTAACTTATAAAGTATACCGTTTAGTATATGTGTTGCAATTGATTGTGCGATATTTGTCTCCACTGTTTAGTCCTGAGATCGTGTTCCCATATCACCACATGATTAGTGAGTACTGTACCTATGTCTTTTTTCTGCTATTTATGCAGCGGGCAATTCCTTGTATAGTATCTATTCCTTTGATACAGATTTTTTTTCATCTGCAGATGTTAGCCTTTGCCAATCTAATTATGTAGATCTAATCATCATCACAGACATAAGCTTGATTACTCGCTGGTATATTTGCGATTTTTTAGATATTTGACTTTATTCCAATTCCCTAAATAGAGATATGTGTATTGGATCGCATTTGTGATGCATGTCTTCATCTGTATGAGGGTGAGCCATTGAATCTCACATGTGCTTCTCACCTTCAATGCACAATTGCCATTCACCTCGCTGATTGCTTCCGCCCCGGAAATGTCCTATCAATACCTTCTAGGCCACCAAAAGAATCGCACATTTCCACATTGAGTGACTTGATTTCTTGTCTACGGCTTGGGACTGGGGGCTGTTGGTCCGTGAGGGAGGGGACCGAGCTCGGGATCCTGGATCTTGTTAACAGCTTGTCAAGCTGCCTCCTTGTTACAATAAGACCACTGGGTCATCTAATGTGACCAACACATTATTGCCGACGATCACCAGTTGCATGACACAGATATCTGAATGCTATACCTTGACAAACTCATGGAACTATATGCCCTGCCACTAATCAAACGATGTAGAGCTATGTATGGCATAAGCCATACATTGGTGGGTTAAAGAAAATGTGACATACCTAGTCATTTCCAAATCAAATACACAAAGAAATTCCATTCAGAATTAATTAATCCTGAGCCATAAGGATGAATCAACATTGAGCACAGGGACATGTCATTTTCTTTGATGTCTCAAATATTGTTCTGTGTCCTAATCATTATTTAAGTTTTAAATTTACACACATTTGTAAGAATAATTGGAATTGATATGATTGCTACACGATATAATGAAGATATAAGAAAGGTTATTTGTTCGATACCATCAAATATTAAGAATTTCTATCCAGAATTAACTAATATTATCTTCAGGCCAGTTGCACTAAATATAAATATAAATAAAACATATCATATTGTATGATTAGAGATGAGGTTATGAGAAAAATCGTGAATAAGTGAAACGTTCAAAATTTCAATTCATACATTTATAATCCCTTTAAAAATGGTTAATCAATCTAATTATTAGATTTTTCTGCAATGTGAGATATCCAATACGTATTGAATATAGTGCAAATTCTCATCTGAATTTATGAGGTTAGTGATATGTTATTGGCCAATTTTCATAAACATATTGCTGTTAAGTAGATAGACTGCACCCAATATTTATAATTGGCAGATTAAAAACCTTTTCCTGGCGGTCGCAAAACCACGGTAGATCACAACAGCGCAATCTCAGAGGCGGTGTACGATGTGGCCCTTGATACCTATGTAGACCAGGATGTAGTAAGGCAAAATCTGGTAATCTGCCCAGAACTAGATAAGAAAAAGTTCCCGTGTAACAATTGGGCATTGTTTGCAGTACGGTTTGACCTATAATCGGGGCCTCGAGTCGTCATGAGCTTCTGGGAGAGGCTGGGGCCATATGGAGGTTGTGTTGGCCATATCTATCAGGCATTCAGCTCGGTACTAAGGAACAAGTCTGCTTGGATCATTGGCCCTCATCCCCGCCTTGTACAGCCTTGCGCAGCCCCAAATCTGCCCGGCCTCATAATGGCCTCATTCACGCAGCCCTGCCTGACAGCGCTGGATACGCCGCAACGTGTTCTTATTGATGGCTCTTGCTGGAAATGTTCTCATTGATGACTTGAGTAAACTACTCCATGGCAATGAATATTGCAATGTCAGATAGCACGACAAAATGCAGACAAAATGCATCTCATATAGCAGCACAGAATGACGGTCAAAGTGTCCTTTTGAACAAATAAAGATAACTTTTATATGGAAGATATATTCTATATAGATTGTGTTATGCATAGTATAGGAGTGTGATGGATGGCTGTGGTATTCTTATATTTGGCATGGTGACACTTACAGGTAGCGTATACGTTATGTGTTATGTCAAGAGTGGCGTGGGCTCAGGAGGACAAGGGGCAGGCTAATAGGAGTCAGTGCTGTCACTCCATATGTCCTACGTGGATGGCCACCAACATACAATTACTTCCACAGAAACACACTTAGCAGATTTCGGCGTTACCCTTACATGGTTTCTGCAGTCTCAGCGCTCATCCTTCCTGAAATTGTCCCTGCACTTATAGGTGATAGTACCATGACTCGTAAATATTCTCAGAATTCTGAATTTTAGGTTTGTCTTCTGTCTTTGATATGTATTTATTTGGACAATTGTTGAAATGAAGGAAATGTTCTGATGGAGCAGTCTGTCAATATAAAATATATCGAGACAAAATCTATCGGCTTCAGGTATAAATGTAACGGAGACATTCCTGGCTTATTTGAAAGGATCCATTCTATCTCACACCTCTTATTAATCATCGTCTATGACCATTTATGAGAATCGCATGAGAAAATATTTGCTTTGATTCCTTCATTGATGCTTTTTAAAGTAGGTTTCCACATTGATGACAGGGATAGGAGGACCCTGATACCGTACAAAGCTCTATGCCATATATTTGGAAGTTCACAATACTAGAGACTTAGTAACTTCCTCTTGACCACCATGTTTTAGCATGGTGGACCCATGTTATATTAGTGACTTATTCCTGGCATTGTCATGACAACCATGGTTTGGCACAGTTGGCAGTGTTATATTGACCACATATTCTTGACATCGTGGTGAACACTATGATTTGGCATGGATCATTTCTTTTATTGACCTTTATTTTGACATCATCGTGACCACAATGATTTGTCATAGTTGGCCCATGTTATATTAGCCACTCATTTCTGAGATCATCATGACCACCATGGTTTGGCATGGTCTTCAGTGCCACGCTGGCCACTCAATTGAGACAACATTGTGTCTAGTGATAAAGTCATCACTATCATCTGGCGGCAGCTCCTCCAGCACCATAGAGAGTGTCCATCGCTTTGAAGCCTGGCTTCCAGTGACCAACTAAGTGATGGATTGCTAGTTTCACACTGCACACTTTGGTTTTGAAGATTTCAATCTTTTCCTGAAATATATCGATATTGGCCCTTTATTGAGCAATTATTGTGACAAAACATTCAAAAAACACTTTCACCGTGTTCACCGTGGTATGCTTCCCCGTGACAAACTCACGCTTTAATAAAAGTTTTATTATTTTATTTAAGAGTGAGTGGCAATAACACAATATAATTAATAGTCATTTGATATTGTCAAGCAGACCCATTCTAGATTATAAATAGTCCATATTATTGCAGCCTATTCTATTTTAATCTCGACGATGCATTTCTGAACTAAGTCATGTTTGTTTACACCTAGGTTTGTGTTTCACTTGATTATTTTGCAAAACACAATAGTTGTTAAGGCAATTTATAAACAAATGCATTGAGATCTAAAAATCGCCCACAATGCAGCGAGGAACGGAGCCATTCCTGCCACGTTAATAGCATGAGATAACGTCATCAACGAGTCAGTTGTGCACAGATTGTGTTAATGTGTCTGCCTTAGATGTAGTTGTATTCTACCCACACCCTTCCTGTCGGGGCCGGCAATCGGGGGAGATGTCTGTGCTAAAGCCATGGCCTTCTGCATCTTCTGCCTTCATCTTTCAGGCCACAATCCTCATAGGTAGATTATACAGAAAGCAATGTTTCCATTGTCGTATTATCTGCTAATATGCTTGCACGTTCAGTATACTTTGTGAAGTTGCCTTTGTCTCATCTTATAACCGCCATGACCTTCAATAGCATATACTTGTTGCTATTGGGCATTTCCCTGGTGTATATCTGGCGTTTATTTTTGCCCTATGAACATGCCATATTCATGTGCTCTTTAAATGATGTCACGCTTACGAACGAATCTTGGTCATGTGAAAACACTAGCACTAACACTAACACATACGCCACTAACACTTACCTGTACATTAGCACTAGTGAAAAAGGCCAGATGTATAATATGGATATATCGATGCAGTTCATACCAAAATATTTTTCTGATGTTAAAACGGCTTGACAAAACAATACATAGTCATACGTCCCCTAATATGATATGTTACCTTGAATGGACGCATAACAATAGTTAATCTTGTTTGATATTATGTATTACCTTGAATGGACGTATAATAACAGGTCATTGTGTTTGGACACATAAAAGTAAGTCAGCAAGTGGTGATGCACAGCAAAAGGTCCCCATGTTTTGATTTGTAGTGATGCGTCAACTTGTTTTGAAGCATGATAATAAATCAGTTTGGATGCATTTAATTTCATTAAAACTTTAATAATTGCTGACCTTGTTTTGATATGAAATTAGAGGTCAACATAATCTGTTAGATAGTAATACGTCCCAATGGTTTAACGTGTTGTAATTGGCCAGTAATGGTCACATTATTGTTATTGTGAACTTCATCTATAGTCACACTGTCCTACTTTCAGCTTCAACGTGACCTTTGTCATTTTGAATTTAGAAAGTTGGGTGGCACTTCGTTCAATCTTTTCAAATAAAATAAAGACCACATGAATGAATATCGCTTTCTATCCGAGAACGAGACATACAAGAAGTGGCTAGCAGCGAAACGTGCCCAATAATAGGAAAAGCATTTACACTAGAATCGTCCGCGCTACAGATGTGCGCTGTAAACGATACTTCTTTGTGGAGCTGTTGTGTGCATCTGCATTTCCTTCCCCTCCTGAGCACTATCACTCTAACCGGGTACATGTCAGCATCAATACTTACCACCATATGTTGACTTTCTGCACACAGGTATACCCAATCTTACATTGGTTATAAATCTATTATCATCCCATGACTCTCTGTGAGTGTCAATGTTTGTTTGGAATACCTCATAATTAGCTGGTCTGTAGCGTTTGGCAATTCTGACAATAATAATTCTGGATCATATTCACATTGCGAAAACACTTATTTTGCAGTCATTTGCGAGTTGCGTGCAGTAACGATACGCAGTGCATCCCATATAGGTTACACAACCCTGTATGCTTGTAAATGTATACCAATTAGCATAAATCTCTACATACGGAAAGATTAATCACGAATACTCAAGAAGCTACTCCAAATTTAACAAGTACTCAATGTAATTATAAGCAAAATATTTGCAAACCTAAAACTTAGGGTGTGTATTTGGTGAACACTTGTGTAGTGGTTTGTCATGACCCCACACACGTGCCTCGTGTTGGTGTATTCCTTCAGGCTCTGGAATCATATCCTCAGCATCTGAAATATTTAGCAAGCACATTGTAGACCATTCTGGATGAAATCTAATATTTGGGATGGGATGCAAGCACATTATAAGCTGTCCATAGTAAAAGCATGGGATGTAAGCGCATTATAAACTGCCCAGCGTGATAGCATGGGATGCGTGTACATCATAACACCGATTATATACTGCCCAGGGCGAAAGCATGGTATGCGTGTTTATAAACTGCCCAGGGTGAAGGCATGGAATACATGCACATTGTAAACTGTCCAGGGTGAAGACATGGGATACATGCACATTGTAAACTGTCCAGGGTGAAGGCATGGGATACATGCACATTGTAAACTGTCCAGGGTGAAGGCATGGGATACATGCACATTGTAAACTGTCCAGGGTGAAGGCATGGGATACATGCACATTGTAAACTGTCCAGGGTGAAGGCATGGGATACATGCACATTGTAAACTGTCCAGGGTGAAGGCATGGAATACATGCACATTGTAAACTGCCCAGGGTGAAGACATGGGATACATGCACATTGTAAACTGTCCATGGTGAAGGCATGGGATACATGCACATTGTAAACTGTCCAGGGTGAAGGCATGGGATACATGCACATTGTAAACTGTCCAGGGTGAAGGCATGGGATACATGCACATTGTAAACTGCCCAGGGTGAAGACATGGAATACATGCACATTGTAAACTGTCCAGGGTGAAGACATGGGATACATGCACATTGTAAACTGTCCAGGGTGAAGGCATGGGATACATGCACATTGTAAACTGTCCAGGGTGAAAGCATGGGATTGTGTACATAATAAACTGCTCGGTGAAAAAGCATGGGATGTGTGTACATTGTAAACTGCCCAGAGCGAAAGCATGAGATGCAAGCACATTGTAAACTGCCCAGGGTGAAAGCATGAGATGCAAGAACATATACTGCCCAGGGTGAAACTATAGGATACAAGCACATTGTAAACTGCCCAGAGTGAAAGCGTGTACATTATAAGCAGCCAAGGATGCAAGCACATTGTTGTCTTTTGAGGGTGATAGAATTGGATGCAAGCACATTTCAAACAGTCAAAAACCGTAATATCTGGGTATGACACGCAAAACCACAACAGTTGATCCCATCTTTCGCACAAAAAGTTTACATTTATGAGATGCAATTGAACCACGATTTGGTCTCAACAATTAAAAAGTAATGCAATTGAAGAAAAATAAAAAGTAATAGTAGATGCAATAAGATAATTGGAAGGAAATGGAGAAAATAACCAGCATGAATGTCTGGATATGAAATCTTTCTCGGAAACAGATGCAGCTCTTGTTTAATCAAAATTCTTCGTGCAAATCCCTAATGAGTGCATAGGCGAGGCAAATACAAGGAAACTCCCGCAGAATGTGAGGCACACCACCCAGCATGTTGATGGTGCTCTCCATAGGTCTACTAAATGGAACTGGGGAATGTGAGGTAGACTCTTTCTCTTTCTCTGCTATGTCATGACATCCACTTTGGCCTGGATTATGGTGTTTTTACATCTTATGGATTGCTCATGCTAAAGTGTTGTCTGTAAGTCCTCCAGCCCTTGGGCCAAAGGTGAAACCAGCTGGTCTACAAAATGTCGCCTTCCTTTTACCTGGCACGGTATGTTTTTTTCCCTCAGTCGGACAAATCGACACATAAACGCACAGGAAGTGATGTCCATTTTACGCCCTAGCCACGTCTCTCTGCAAAACAAGACAGGATGAAATCGGGCTTGAAGCGTTCAGACGAGGTGACAATATTTCGGTCGTCTTTCCATATTTTATGTGTGCAAGTGTTGATTTAAGATAAGATGGCTGCAGAGGCGTCAAGCGGAATTCTGAGTAGAAATATTGGTTACCTGAGGGCGAAACAGACAGATGGCAGACACAGCAAAGTGATATTGTAACACGTGGGTGGGGAACGGGGACAGTCTGCCTGGCCAAATAGCCCAGATAACCCACACCAAATTGATTTCAATCTCCACACTCAGATTTCATAATTAGCTTTGGTCAGGAGGTGATATTAATGTGCAAACACGTTGGTTTACTACGATATTATTAAGGTCCATATTCCCAAACACTCTCAGATAATATACTGACAGGAAATACCGACTGTTATTCTAAAATGTTTGAACCCCTGTTATCAAAGTCGCAATTGTTTTAAGAAAATAAGGTATAGAAAGCCTTTGTTCTGTACAATTGATTCTTCATCCCTATTATATATTTAAACAAATATCTTTATTTGTACATTTGTCTGCCTTCTGTCCAATGAATGAAACACTGGCGATATTGAGACCTTCCAGAAGCATTGAGAACTTTGAGGCCATCACCCTTGTCAAGTTTGATTGACAAGTGGACTGGAGAAAAACTATATGGGCCTTCTAAGAGGTAAATCCTCAGAGATAATGCTACGAGGCGGAATTAGATGAGGCTTTAGACCCATTGACACCCTAGAGTTTTTGGGGGACGTTGGAGGACATTTGGACACTTGGAATTCTCACGGTGTTTTCCACAGCATTAGATGCGGCCAGGCAGTGGCCATGGCTTAGCGGGCGATGGCTTGTGTGGATGCTGGGCAACATGGACATTTCCAGAGAGTCTTGGCCCACCAAATTGGCCATCCTACATGCATGGAGTAAGCTATTTGTGATGCTGTCCTGCCCCAAGATGCCCCATCTCTCTTCCCAAGACGATTGCCTCATCACAAGTAGCTCTCTCACCTAGCCGCACCATCTTGAGTTACGCCGAGGTTCGTGTCTGCTCACCGCGCCCTCATCACCAGACCTCACGGCGGGTGGCTCATCATAGCTCTATGCTATTTGCTCGGGGAGATGAGATCCTCGCCAATTGATCACGGGCATGATCGTGGAGTGCTTCTTACAGCATTGTGCTCAGAATGATGGCTTCGTGTGGTCACAGTTGTTAGCAGCGCAGCACTCAACAGTTGGATGGGGAGTCGCAGGAACAGCGCCAGCTTGTCAGCAGTTTGGCCTCTCTGAGCCGGTGGACATGAGCCGTCAAGCCGGCACAGGCTGCCATGGGGCGGCAGGCTTCATATCGACCTGAGTGAGCAGGCCACGGCCCATGCCAAGCCACGCCACACAGGAAGGAGCAACATAACAGGCAGGAAAGGCGCCATAACATACCACCAACATGACAGGAAGGAAAGACTTACTCTGACAAAACTCAATAATAACAAACAGGAAAACTCAAAAACTGTGACACAAGACAGCAGGAATAGCCTCCCAGAGTGGCGTCGAGATCCCTGGGAAGTGTGCTACTTTGAGAGGGAAGACATTCACCGGGAGTGATACAAGGAGAGAGGTTGCCAGCATGTGCTCCGGACTAATATGACACAGAGGACAGCAAAGTGAAAAGGTATCAGGTTTGTACTTTATGTGGCTAACTAAGCATACGTTATGTTCCACCTGGGGAGGCCTCACAGGCCTATAAAGCACACTTGTCTCGCCAGAGGTGTCTTTTAGAAGCGCCTAGTTGCGGGTAGATCACACCTTGCGTATAAATAAAGCCCACTTATAGCGCCCGGGGAGTCGGTTAAGCACGCCGCCGGGTGCAGGGGCCCCGCCGGGTCTGTCTCTTCACGAGAAGCTGCCCCTGCCTGCGTCACCACACCACCAGGCTCAATACATAAGATAACATTAAGCTTTTCAGGAGGGCTAGTGGCATTGAAATACAGACGAATATAAGGCACTTTAATGTCAAACAAGGTATGTCTGAGTTGGCATCTGTGGGAAAGGTCTGGTGCCATACATGACTTGTTATCTGAGACTAGCTTCTCACCTAGCATGACTAGTTAAACTACAGCACATGCTACGCGGCTTATGTTTCTCCACATTATGTACCAGGTGACATCTAACGCGGGCTTGTAAGAAACACCCTCTTCTTGTATCTGGGGAAATCTACAACCTATATCACGATTTATATTTCCACAACAAAGAGATGCGTGGAAGTGAGATGGCAAGAACTGTAGCAAGAAATGATGATATGAGAGACTGGGCGCACTCCGCAATATGCACACCCCATTGTCACACTTAATTATGTGAGCTCGCCTTCTGCTATAAGGGTCCTCCTCTGTTGAGTGCAAACACTGTAATAGCATGTCAACTTCTAGCCATTACTCGGTGACACTTACTTAACTAAATCGTCATTAAGTGTGTTGGAACTAGTTCCATTGAATAGTTACTTCACGATTCAAAACATAACACTTCATAATATTATTCAGTAATATCGAGTTATTATCTAATAAACACGAATTTATCCAACTAGTTTGAAATCAAAATTTAATATTTAGAGTTACATCAGCTCGTCTTTACAATTGTTCATATAGGTGGATATTGATATAATTCATTCACATGGTAAGATTTGAGTATGTTTTGATCATTGAATACAAATAGTTTGGTTTATTATAACGGTAATAGTATTATTGTAGCAGGTATTGTGTCTTATGTGATTGCTCAGTAAGATTAAGAATGAGATCCTCAGGTCTCAGTGTTTGGTGTTATTTGCAATTTAGTGAGATACTCAACCTTATATCAGTTAACTGGTTCTGAAAGAGAATTGTAGAAAGTGAACATAAACATACAAAGCTGTACAGCTTTGTATATCAATTGAGTAATATTCATTAGAGTAAGATATTTGACTTTGTACATTAAACTAATACGAAGTCAGATATGGAGTGGATTACTATTGAGTTAGGTTTTAAGCTTCTGTACTGAGTAATATGGAGGAAGAGATAGTGAGCTTCTCAGAGATGTTTAGAATGAGATATTCTGCGAGGTTCGTGTCACATGCCCAGTGGGCTAAACAGGCAACCTGTCAGGGCCAACCACAAGGGTAACCAGCCAAAGTACCCTATTGTCTCAATACACTTGTCCATCTTGATTCTCTAACATATTCGGAAATATTTCTTGTCACTACGAATTAGATCAAATGCATTTCTAAGTTGCAAAGCAAATGTATTGTCATTGTGGACGACAAAATAGCAATTACATTTGCAGTGCGGTTTGGGACAAGCATTGTGCAAACCCTGAAGGCAAAAAGGGTCATTTATGCTATAATTCATATTGTTAAAAGACACATGGCTAAATTAGTTGTTAAATCCTCCAAACTGTTTCCTGTTCGTAATATAACCATTCAATTCACACTTACCCTATCATGAGAGGAATATGTTATCCTCATTATAATGGCACATTCGTGTGAAGAGATCATTACTATGGTGTTCCTCTTGGCTGCAAGCAATCATTATCAAACTAATTCTAATTATCTTGAAGCAGTCATTATAGAATCTTTCAAACATCGCTGGAAATAACTTGTGTGTATTGTACCCATTGCTGAAAGTAACAACATTATAACACGAGCCACAGAGGACATCCTTAATTGTTTGTCTATTTGTTCGCATTTGCTTATATTCAGGTCAGATCGAAGCCTGCCAACGGGGCTTCAGTGACTGGCTAACTATATAGTTGAGATAGGTCAGAGAATCTTAGTCATATGCGATGGGTGACAGTCCATGGTTGGTAACAGAGGAGAGGCTGTACGATAATGCGAGAAGTGTGTGTGGTTGAAACACAAGAGCCTACGACAGCACCAAGTCACACGCGGCTGTCAATGCCCATACCGAATTAACCTGTAAACATAACACATGTGTGCAACCAAATCTTCACTCAGTCGACATCAAAAGTAACTCTTCTCCATGTTTCTGGTAACAAGTAATGTTATATTCAAGTAAGAGCACACTGGAATGCAATCTTAAATTCTTGGTCTTTGCAATGGATAACATCACGATTTTTTTGCCAAAGTCAATTTTTCTTGTATTGCAAAGCTTGTGAAGAAACACGTATTGTAACTTGTTAGAAGGAGACCACACCCATCCACATTTGATAGATGCGAGTGAGTTAAAACAATTGGCAGCTTGTCTTTGCCGGATAAGCACGCCCTTGGCAGCGCCGTGTTCTACTATGGCAATGAAGGGAGAGATCATGGGGCAAGGCATAACTCATGACCTGTCCACATATCCGCTGTATTAAGTGTTCATGTAATAGAGTGGAGGTCCATGCTGCCTTTATGTGTCAGTAATTTCATTATACTATTTTTGTAGTTTTTATGATGACAAATGGGACATGTGGTAGGTATCTATATGATTGATTATTCTTATTGACGCACAGCAACCCGATCACAGTCTTATATCATTAAGTGATTAACTTACAATCTGATAGAAGAGTTTCCGCAGTTTCCAAACTGTTGTCTCTCTGAAATGAGCATTTCGATTTAGACTCAGGACATCTGCCCAAACCCTTTGTACCTTTATTAAATATGCAAGAAGGATGGGCGATAATGGAAAATTGTCTTGGTTATAATGAAACTTAGGTTAGAGGCATGACAGACGCGCCCTGACCTTCCATATTGAATTATCTCATTCCAGTAAAGTGCCTCGCTTTGATAGCGGGTTGTAAAACCTCAATCTGGGTGATCCATTTAGGGACGTGTGACAAGTGAAAATGGAGTTGACGATGATCTGGGTAGATACAGTCAATAAGTTACGGCTGGCACAGGGATGACGATGCTTAGATCATTTTTTCATTTAGCAGTAAATGTTGGAAAGGTCCATATTTTATTACATTTTATAAAAATTGTATCATATCCATTTTACAAAGAGTTTTGGCAAAAAACACAACTTCATCATAAGTAAAATATTCATGAAATAGCTGTATGTGAGAATAAAAAGATCTAAGTAATACTGAAACATCAATTCCAACGTATGATTTAAATGATATGCCTTCAAATACGATAATATCTGGGAGCACCAGATTAAAAAAGCAGTGCTACAGTACATTGCTATGTAGACTCGTCTAAAATAGTTATATACCTTGCAATTTCGTTAATTATGCACCTTTGGGACTGACAACAAATCTTATTTTAAATAATTTGGAAGTTTAAAACTATGGTCCTCTTGCCTATTACCCCCAGTATATTTAAAGATGGCCCCAGACTATATCATTGTTGCTTTAAATTATAACAATATTCCTGTACACGAAGATGACCCAAGCCTATATATTGTGTAGTTTATAGAAATATAGCCCTTTCAAATGCAGTACTGTTGATAAAGATACCCCAAGAATATATACTCTGCACGATTATAATAAATAATGAATTTTAAGCCTAGTTGAATGAAAAAAACAAAGCCTAAGGCACGAATTGAATGAAGATAGCCCTGGTATATACAAATAGCCCCTTGTATGGAGATAGCTCTTTGATATTGGATAGCGAGTTGATATTAATAAAGCACTTCTATATGAAAATAGAATTTCTTTGATGTAAAAAAATGCCCCATCATATAAAAATAGCTGTATGGTATTAAGATAGCTATATGACATCACGATTTTCCTTTCTTATGAAGATGACTGTATCATGGCGTGTTTTTCTGGAAACGAAATCCAGTATAAGGGATCTAAATGTTAAGTAGTGTTGTGTTTGGAGAATATTCAACCTTTTGCTTAGAGTGCAATTTATATTGAGATTATGTTAAACCCAAGATAGCTGAAAATTGGTTGATAATTGGCCCTCGAGCGTAATAATAATGCAGTGTTGATAAATGATAATCGTATTTTCTAACGATAGCCCGAGAATCAAAATCTGGTGTATTATGTGAATGTAGCTCTAGAGTAAATAATTTGCAGGGTTTTTTTTCTGAACACAATACTCTGTATTTATTCAATTTCGGAAATGTTTTTACAATACACTATTTACACGGCGTTGGGTTTTTTTGTGTGAACTTGGCAAGCTAGTTCAATCTTTCATGAAAACAAAGTTACTTTTTACTTTGATATATTTGATATTTTCATATTGACTGCAAAATATTGCTTCGCCGTGCAGATGATTGGTCTTTGTTACAGAATAACTAACGGGATTTCATTTAGATAATGCCTCCATTTTGGCAGGGTACCTCTGTCTCCACCAGACAATGAAATCCTGAAAGCGCCCAAGTTCGGATCATTCTTCACAACTTACTTTTGAGTATAAGCTGGCAAGCCCTTGGTAGGGTCCTCAGATATGTGAGTGCAAAGAAAGCCTGGCAGGTTGTCAGGCCGAACAGCGATGAATGTCTATTATAAGGGTGCCGGGAGCTTCTAATGACTTCCCATATACCGCATGTCAACTTTAATGCGCAAGTAAACAATTGGATCAGACAAATCAAATTCCTCTACTGTAGCTACTATTTTATCAACTTGTCTTCCTTTGTTCTCTTAAAAGATAAGTCACCATAACGAGTCAAATGGCATTAGTGCCACGTGTGATGTTTTGATGATCCCTCAAAGCCAATAATAATGCTGTGCCCTGTTTGTGAGGGGGCGCAAGGCTTAGAGGTGTCGCAGGGGGAAACACACATCATGAGGGGTCAATGGCGGAGAAATGACACTTGGCATGATATGGCAGGGCAGAATGGAAGTATCGCATGTGTAGGTAAATGTTGTCAGTGTAATATGGTGGAGAGAGAAATGGGGAAGCAGCCATGCTATGATTAATCTCGCCCCCTTCCCCTCCCGTGTGGTATAGATTTCCTAGGGGAAATGCTATAATTTCCAGACAAAACCTAATCTCCGTTTACGTGTATTTTCTTTTTGTCTTTCAGATAGTCTTCCCTTGAGGATCAATCGTATTGGAAAAAGTGTATGTGACACGCCAGGGGCCATATAGAAGAGCAATCCCCTGCCGGAGAGGACCGCCCCAGGCCGCCAGCAGGATAGGCTTGGTCCCTGAGTGATACCTCCAGCCAAGCCTTCTCTTCTATTGCCATATACATATATTACATATATGTGACAATCCCGGGAGTACTTGGATACGAAGCCATGATGAGTCCCGGCGTAGTCCTCTCCCTGCTCCTGCTGTTGCTGGTACCCACATACAGTGTCAACAGACAAGGAGGTAGGTAGTTCCATCTAATTTATCCTCAACCTATCCTGCCCCCTGGGGATGCACACCTAGGATATAACTTCCACTCCAATTTGTGTCCAGTAGAGCGAATTAATTCACAAATATGTTACGCTTCTGATGTGGAAAGCAAAATGAAAAAAAAATCCAAAGAATGTTTGATCTATAAAATTGTGTTCTATAATATGTGCAGCTATAAAATAGACCTTTAAGGTAAATATGCGATTCAATAGCAGTGTATTACTAATGCCATGATTTGATATAATGTTGAGGCTCCCTCACAAGAGACATGTGAGATCATAGGCTGTCATGTCTTTAAGGAGAGATAAAGCAATTAAACGAGGCATACCAGAGTTGCGCTGGTTCGAATGTAATACCTCTTTATAATCTAGAATTAGCAGTTTATTGCTTTTACAATACTTTTTTATAGTATTTATAATTTGTGAAACTGAACACATTAATTGTCATTCATAATTAATGAAAAAAGCAAAATTGCAGTACATGGAGATAATTTGACGTAACTGGAGCAGAACCTAGAAATGACCACCACATGCCTTTGGTGGCATTCGCAATGATCATATGCCCTTGGCAGCCTAAGCAATGCCCATAATGAAATAGGTGTCCATATGAAGCAGGTGACCACACGAAATAGGTGGCCACATGAAATAGGTGGACACATGTTATAGGTGGACACATGAAATAGGTGGCCATATGAAATAGGTGACCATATGAAATAGGTGACCATATGAAATAGGTGACCATATGAAATAGGTGACCATATGAAATAGGTGACCATATGAAATAGGTGACCATATGAAATAGGTGACCATATGAAATAGGTGACCATATGAAATAGGTGACCATATGAAATAGGTGACCATATGAAATAGGTGACCATATGAAATAGGTGACCATATGAAATAGGTGACCATGAGAAATAGATAATACACTGACACCCCCTCATGAATGCCAGATATTCATTCAGGGGACAGTGTATAATCTCATATCTAATATTCTTTTCCTTTTAATTAAAATCTCATTTAATTCTGCACCTCTTGCTTGACATCCCACCTTAATCTATATGCTTCACCTCTTGCTTGACATATGACCTGAATCTATGATTCACCTCTTGATTGACATCTCATCTGAATCTGTGCGCCACCTGCGTGACAAATAACTGTGAAATGTTTCAAATCTTTTTCAGAGCCAAATTTTACCTTCGTTCCCTAATAACGTCAGCATCCCAATGTAAAAAAACCCTAGTTAAGCATACTAATAGAATAATAATACAACCACTAAGAAGTAGGATAAAAAAACGCTGCTAGAATAAAGCCTGCTGTACACATATTCAGAACATGTTTGTGATTGCCCTGCAGCACGATGTTAAAAGCAAAGGTCATTCTCCCTATTTACAGCATCATGCAATTCTGCAATTCCCACACTGGCTTGTATGTCATGTCAAAAGGTCCCCAGACCAACTTCTGCCAAAAAAATATAGATTCTTACTGACAGTGGGAATTGTGGTTACTTGGAGGTTGTTCAAAGCTGGAATCCATGTCAAAAATCTCATATATCAATAGGTTTAATGATCTATAAATGATATTCTTGTGTTTGCTAGTCTAACCCTCTAATTTCTGGTCAAATAACACAAAAGTAGATTGAATGATAGTGACGTGAATAACGTAGACTACACATGTATTCTGTGTTTAGATCGCACTATCTTCTATGTTTACGTTTTACAAAGTGCCAATCGTGAAATATTTATATATGTCTGTAAAGGAAACGAGGAAAGCTTGACCAATTATCCCGTGTTAAGATATTCAATTCATTGCCTACCTAATATTCAATTTACATTGCATCAAATAAAATAATGCAGCGCTAAAATTGAAATATAAGAAAACAACTGTCTGTCTGACTCTGTGCCAGGTTGTATTCATGTATTCAAAATGTATGATTATTTGAGCAAAGCGTATGTCGGAATATATTGGGAAATATGGTAAGAGAGAACATGTTTAGCCTCTAGAAGGCAGAGCTTGACATGAATCAGAGTGCTTGATTGGTAAGTTGATACCTAGATGATCCAGGCAAACCTCTGGCACCACTGCTACCAAGGCTATAACACCGGGCGGCCTGCCCTCTGCTCTCCCTCCCAGAACATCGGGAACGGGAGCAAGGTAAGGGCATCTCCCTGCATCCTCTCCCCTCAGAATATCGGGAACGGGTGCAAGGTAAGGGCATC